>JAQIXQ010000530.1:0-26798 GCA_034700485.1 Pseudosinella alba
CCTTCATGCAAAAAATTACAAAAATTGATAAACTAATAAAAGCAGGAGACCGCGAACAGACAGACAGACAGACAGACGGACAAACATTAGGAAACCATAACTACGCTAAAGCTCCGTAAAAACTATGCACATGATACCAGATTATAATTAATTACCAGTTAATTTAATTATAGCTCCACGTGTTTGCTGACAATTGGATTTTAATGAAACTGTTGGACTTAATTTATTCTTGAGTTTAAAATTAACAGGAAGGACTAAATGCTCATACTTACTTCCATGCCTATTAGGCACTATGCATATGAAAACATGGGATGAGACGAGATACTGATTGACAATGAAATGAGAATTGGAGACCATGACCTGATAACCTTCCTTTCATGATGTCCAATGCATTTAAAGATGTAACATGAATTAAACTTCAAGTTTCACCTGAATCGAATGGCTGGTCTCTTATGTTATGTTGAATGCGGATACAGAGTGCTGAGTTGTAATTGGACAATAATAAAATAAAATACTACTAGCTTGAGACAGGGCATGGGTAGCTTCAATCGTTGCAGTTGCAAATATAATTATTTTATTAAATATTTCTATAACATAGCATATCACATTCTGACCGGGGTTTGCTTAGAATTTGTTTGGTTTGGGTTTTTGCATTAAAAATATATACAAAGCAAGAAATAAATTATAGACCCAATCTATTACTAACTTACAAAATGAAAACGGAAACAATGAGAAGAAGATGCATTAATACTTTCATAGTTTTTTCAGAGATGGATGTCATCCGCTCCCTCCCCACTGGCTAAAGAAATTGCGACATAATATTTTCATTCTCGTGGGGACTTCATTGTCCCACCATAGTTATGAATCCTTTGATCCCTCTCAATTCTCTCGTCGAGATATGCCATCCACTGTATATTATTTTGATCAAAGATTTTGAGTATCTCCCTAGTTTGTCGGGACATGGCAGGTCGAACTACGTCCAGCCCCACACGGCTTCCAGAAGGTGCTGAGAAAGATAAAGAAATTATTAAAGACTAACTATATATTACAGGTGGGTCTAGGACAATGTCAACCAAACAAAGGACTCGCATGCAAATTACTCCCATGCAAATTACTCGAAAAACAACTTTTTCCCAAATACAAAATCCTCCCAAAACAACTTCTTAGCATAATCACGTTTTTCCCAATTAAATGTTTCGCATTTACATATTTGTATGGAAGGTGAAATATGTAAGTTATTTCTGGAGAAGTGAACTTGCAGCCGTCCGTGAAGAACAAGATGTAGGAGGGTCAGCATAAATTATGCCGCATAATACAGAAAATATATTTTTTAAATGGGCAAAATTGGTCACTCCGGTTAAGCTTGAAGCTAGGCTTGTGCAATTAGCAAAAACTTGCTAAAAAACACTTTAAGTTAAGTTGATTACTAGTCAGCATGCAAAATAGCAACATTTACGGTGACCAAATGTGTGAGGCAGTAAAATAGTACTTTTGCTGGGAGCAAAGTAGTACAAAGTAGCACATTTGAAAAGTTCAGTAACTAGTACAAATCAGTGCACTTGTAGGATTCCATTAAATACAAATATTTTATCACCAATATGAACCGTATAAATAACAACTTCATGACAATTTCAAGTAATACTGACATTCTGGAAAGTAGTAAAGGAGTACTGTACAGTACTGCCGAAAACAGTACGTCTGGTCAGCGTAGCCACATTGTGCTACCATTATTTGATTATTATAATAAATTACGTAATTGAATTGAATATTTGGGGATTAGAGGGAATTATTGCATTATTGCATCTGCGAAGAATTTTTGTTCGGAAAAGTTGTAATGGGAAGAAAATGTACTTGCGGAAAATTTGCAGTTGGGAGTAAAGTGTCATGCGAGTCCTGTTTTCGAGGAAAAGTACATGGGAGTAACGTGTATGCTTGACATTGTCCGACTCCCATTACAGGTCATTACAGGAGGCGTATGGAGCACAATGCAATATTTGGGTCCTATTACAACTTACCTTTCACGACTAGAATTTCTTCCCAAAATCCAGGATAGTGGGACTCCATTCCAGTTGTTAATCGAAGGAATATGGACATACCTGATAAAAAAAATAAATTTAAAATGTATAATTTGCATTAATGGAGAATCGTTGATGGTAATATCCTACAAACAAAAAACCACTAAAGATAAGACCCTTACAGGCAGGACATAAATGTTGAAGCAAGTTAAGCCCTTCAATGTCAACTAAAACCATTCCGCGCGTAACGTTTTTCCCATCTGCTTGTGCTTTCAAAATTCTCTGAAGAACGGTTTCCTGTACATGATCCATGTATCTAATGACTCTTGGAACTCTTCCTTGCAAGACCGCGGAACGGAGATCCCATTCGCCCAGCTCTAGGGTTGCAACTGTTTTGAATTATAAAAAAATATTCAATATTTAAGGTTAAAATGCTTCTGGGTGTAATGTGCTTGAATTAGGTCCTTTCTATTGAGGATTGCGGAGGAATTTTTCTTACTTGGCCTATTTTGCTTGTCATGACCCTCCAACGTAATGGGAAAGTCTTCGCTAAGATCGGAAAAGTCCTCATTTAAAATATTGGAGATCGAGTTTTGCTCTCTCCACTTTACATTCTATAAAACAAAAAGTCAGAAATTCACTTTAGTCGGATCAGGGAACAGAAAAGGCGAAGCGAACCGAGGAACACTATTCCCATTCCCTAAATATCGTTTGGTGATATGACTTACTTCAAATAGCATTTCCTGTGCCGCCCGGATATTAAAATTTTTAGCTGAAATTATAAGAAGTCGACATTATTTAGAAAGACGATCTAGGCTAATTATTTAATATTTCATAAATAGTAAGTTATTATACAAATATTTGTCATGATAATTTACCACGAAGCCATCGTATCAAGTAGAAATCCGATTTCATGAACTCCTCTGGCAAGCGCTGAATAACTTTTTGTTTAAACTGAAAACACACACATAAAAAAACACCGTTATTCATACATATTTAGTAAACGTAACATTAACGTAATCGAATTGGGTTTCAACATTTTTACGTAGTTTTTTTTAACTCTCTTACCACATCTAAAGTTTGCTTTTCCTGAGTAGTAAGGAACAGGTCCTTCCAATCATTTCCCCTAACGTAGCCATTTACTAAAATATGAAACTCAGTCGAAATCACTAATAAACTAATTACAACTACTTTAAATGAATTCAAACTAGAAAATTGCTTCATGGTGGGAATTTTCCAACAGGAAACGGTTACCAGCAAATAAATGTTGTTGAAGCACAAACGCTGACTATCACTGTAACTGACAGTGTAATTATTATGCCTGTTGTGGTGAGATATCTTAATTGAAGACGAGTGGCTTAGAATTTATTTACTCGTTTTAAATGAAAAATTCCTATACAAAACAAAATATATTCCTTACTATAATAATAACTTGGTTCCAATACTTCCTGCTACATTAACTGCTCATATAGGTATGCCATAATATTCCACTGACTAAAGATGCCCTTGATGTAGAAACATCTCGTGACCAGCCTACTATGAAAATGATCCAAAGTTTCTCCAAGAAATTACCTTTTATTACTATAATCATCATCAGCATCATCACCTATGTTGAATCATTAAAGTTTGCATGCAAAATCTACCTTACGGACTAGAACGTATAGGGTAAAGTGTATTCATGGTCCATATAAAGTTGTATTTTTTGCATGCGTATTTGCATATGTATTTGTTCTTTTCATTACTGCCAACGCCAACGCCAACTACGAAGCCAAATTAACTGGAGGTCATGATACCAAAATTGCATTCATTCAACAAATACTCAGCACTCCTGATGAGATCTGACAATGTACCATTGTAGCATTGTCAGTACAGCCGTTTCTTCAGTTACACCTATAGGAAAAAAATGTATATAAGAAATGGGAAGAAAACTAGTTTTATTAGTGCAAATCACTTTTTTCCTCCTTCCACTGATCCTACTGTCGTCATCCACTTGATTGTTATGGGAAGTCTGCAGAATTATTTTATTTCTCGTGACCTCATGCCTCCTTCTCTAGGTCTACTAGAATTTTGGTCCCCATGTCCAGCAGACAGGCTAAAACCGGCTTTAGCATCTAGAATGACAACAGCACTCTGTGGATTGAAAAATGGTTACGTAAGTACCTGTAGAAAATTAGAAAATGGGAGGTATCTTGCAAAAAAAATAAGTTGTTCGGAAACTCGTGTCAAGTAATTGCAATATTACCGTCAGCAAATGAATATATCCAACTAGTCAACTATTATATCTAGTCTAGTCATTTTTAACTCAAGATACTAAATTATAGTACCAACAGTTTTGTAATGTAATAAAATTCATGCATATCGTTAGTGAGGATCAACAATTTCTCAGAAGTGGGAACATTTTAAGATTTGGATTTGAATTCGAGATCCCAAATGATTGTAGAAGACATACAATTTTTTTTCTAACATTATCATTTTCACTTTTTAGGTACCATCATACCATAAAAAATATCTTTTTTATCAAAATTGCAAGTCTTCACTTTGCTGGTCCAACCGGTTCATTGCGTATTGCGTTGGTCGCATCGGGGTTTCTGAGATTGTGACTAATGACGAAAATGCAGTCGGAATTGGGAAAAAATCTTTCTTCTCGGAAATTACATGGGGTAAATTTGTTGTTATCTATTCTTATGACTGATTTATTTTTTGGGAGGGTAACTGGCGATGTTTTATTGATTTATGGTTTTATTTGACCTCAAACTAAACTATAAGATTGAAGCACGCATACCTATTTAGATACACATAAAATGTAAGACTTAAAATGGTTATTGGTCAGCTAAACGTACGTCATCGTAAAAGTTTTAGTAGGTACCTTGTACTAAGATTGTACGTAATATTGTCTGTAGTTTTTAAATATTCCTTACTGCCAGAGATTTCCAAAATGTCCAACCGGTTGCGACAAACAAAATTTTCACATGACTCCACGTGTCAATGTGATCCATCATATTTTTTTTAAAAAGGTGTAGTCTTGATATACCTATGACCATAAAGGCCAATATTTGTAATTATGATAATATGAATTTAAATTGCTTGAGTGTGAATTGCATAACCGAATCTTATAGTTAACTAACAAATAATTCAGCGATACGATACATCGTACCCGCCACTGTTTCCAAACTGTATAGGTGTGCTCCATTTATTATGCTGAAAGCTACAGCCCCAAGTGCATGCTAGTGCATTCCGAGCCCACTCTGGGGGCTCGGTGTTACCCTGGTTCATTTTCGGTTATTTTTTCGTGCTTTAATATTATTAACTAATGAATTACGAGATAAATGATTAATTCCTCATTCATAATTACAGAAAGTAGAATATAAAAAAAATGCATACGCTTCTAAAAAAAAATTCACTCGCCGAGAGAAGAAATTGAAAAAAGGCATTGTAAAATATTTAGCCCAGGTGGATTGATAGCGTGTGTTAGAATCATCTCTCTCTAAATTTTGAATACAAGTTATTCAAAATGGCAAATCCATCTTTCTTGCAGCTACCTCAATCCTCAACAGACGACGTGCACACCCATAAAGTGCAAATAAGTCTCTCGGATACTGATGTCACTCGGATTCACTCCGATGACTCCAGAAGTGGGTTTAGCAAATTGAGATCTTTGGTGTCACCTCACCGATTCAGTAGTAAACTTGCGAGTAAAGCTGGAACGGTTAGTGCCAACGTCCTAACGGCCTACATGGGCTTCAAGGATCCCAAGAAGAGGAAGAGGGAGTATCTCATTCCGAAGGATAAGGCGGCATGGCTGGAATGGATGGTTCATGTGGCAAAGAAACGAGTTAATGTCGAGTATCTGACGGACAAGTATGCTGAAAAGATAACTTGACATAAAAAAAAATAGCCCCTGTTATGCCAATATTTTTAAATGTTTTAAATGTGGATGTATTGTAAATGTTTTGGAATATTTTTTGGCTTTTAAAGGGAACTGAGAAAAGTCATTATTAGAGCCCGACCCAATTTATCCCCATATAAGAAGCCTCAGGGTCCTCCTGTAGTTGATCCAGATTTGCCACCTTGCCTGGCATGGAATGAGCAGCAGGTTGGAGAATGGGTTGCCTCAATTGGCTGGCCACAATTGAAGGTAGATACGAATGAAGATATTGCATGTCTAAGATCACATAGTTAAGAGAAAATCAATTATATGATTTTTTTAAACCAAAATTATTTTAGGAGACCTTCGTCAAAAATATGATTACCGGTCGGAAGCTGGTTTTGATTGACTGCGCCGCATTGAACAAGATGGGAATGACTGATTTGTCATCTATGCGGGTACACTTAGAATTAGGCTCATTTAAATTTAACATTATGTAAATCCTAATCTTTGCTAATGTTGAACTAGGTAATTGTAATTAAAAAAAAAATGTCTGAAAAATTAACAGGAGGTTGCAGGAAAAGTTCGGGAATTGCTCGGGATTCCTCTACCTAATCAAATGAGACCACTCATGCGCATTGCTCCCTTCGAACGTTTCCTCCGTCGGAAAGTGTACAATGGTCGGAGTTACGATGAGCTCACGTTTGAGAAGTTCTGCGAGGCTGAAGGATTCAACTATGAGCTGGTCGCCAGAAACAGGAACATGCTCATTCCATGCACGGCCGAGGTCACAATCACAACTCCTGATCGTGCCGACGATGACGAAGAAGGTGGTGGCGGTGACTCAGATGAAGACCACTCATTGCGCAATGCCCCAACAGTGGAGTTCCTTGTCAGAAATGCCCTGATTCGAAATAGGACAGTGGACCAAATTATGGAAGACATTATGGAATCCGTCTTTTTACCCCCACGGGAAAGGAAATACGGGAAGGACGTCTGGGGCAAGTTGAAACGTGGCATTGGAGAAGGTTACGATGACCTTCACCTGCATTATCCGAAGCAACGGCTGGAATTCGCGGCAGGAGTGGCTCACTCCCTTGTCGACGAATTATACAAGACCGTTGCCGTCCTCAATGACATCAACGAGCTGGAAAAACATATCACCGAGAACATTACAAAGGATGACATGGACATGTTCCGAAGCTGTGCTCAAACATTGATGGAGGAGGCCTTGCCCCTCGTGGGCTTACTTACATTGGGGGAGTTCGATCTGGAAACTGTTTTCAGGCAGGAGCCCGAGTTCCAGCAATATGTGGATGGGATTGTTCGTGAAGCCGAGAAGAGAACAAATGAGCTTGTCCCCGATGCCAAAATCTTCGTCGATGAAGTGATTGCCGAAGCCTTGAAGCGCGTGGCTAAGTTGGATCTCTCCAACTTGCAGGCAGAGACCCAGAAAAGTCTCGTGAAAATGACTGACCAAATGGCGAGCCATCTTAACCCTTCCAAGAGCGAGACACCGACGGAAGCTGCCCGTGCAAGGAATAAAAGCCAGCGTACCAGGGCGATGAGCATGGATCACTCCAAGGCTGGGGTCCACAATGCACCGGGAGCCAAACAACCGTCAGCTCACGGACCAAAGTCCCCAGGGGCCAAGGAAGGGAAGGAACCTGCAGGAAAGCCTCATCCCCCACCTCAGGGTCCCCGTCGATAATTCCTATTACTCATGATTGTGTTATAATTTGCCAACGTAGCTGAATAATAAATTATACTTGAGGTCACACCTATTAACAATTTAGATCTGTTGGCTAAAAATAGATTACAACTTCCATTTTCAATTTATTTGCGTAATTCTGTTCCTACCTGAAATAATGACTGAAAATGTGATTCGTAGTAAATCTTGTCACCTTGTAAGGCTATTGACTTTCTCCGTACTGGAGTATCTGTATGAAAAAAAATCTGCACGTGTATCAGTACCTATAGATGTTAACCTAATCCACTTACTCTAAATGATAAATGATTTGATTGAGCCCCCATCCTTCCTGACCTCGGCAGGAATTCACATATGTATCCAAACATTTTATTGAATATCATGTCAATTCATCTTCAGCTAATACTAAACTAAACTGTTACATGTACTTACAATATGACGAAATGTACGCCATTTACATCTCCCCTTTCATTTCTTCAATGAGTAGGACAAATGTAACTGCGACTGAATATCATATCCCAAAGATAAGTGTATACATCCATGATTATGATTCGCAAGTGAAATTGGTGTCATAAAAATCCTTCCACATCATCCAGTTGAATCGGTGCTAATGGTCAGCCTATAAGTGTGGAATACGTTGTAACGTAAACTAAAAAGATTAAAAAAGATGCCCATTTAGTACTTTCCAGATTGCCAGAATGTCAATCAAGGCCCATTACGAAAACAAGGAGTCATTGGGTACGTACCTTTTGTCAAGAAAATCTTCCTGACTCTGCCTCCGAAGGAATATGCCAAAGCGCAATTTTATTTCTTAGACTTGGGCAGTCCACAATATTATTGCATAATCAAAGTAAAAAAAAAACGTTTCCCCTGCACGCGCAGTTTTTTATAACCAGCTTTAATCAAATGATACATACATTAGAACTATATACACCTATAATGATGAATGATCTAAATTTATCGATTTCATAATCATCGACCAATCTCAAATAACGGGACCTATCCCCAAAAAACATCCATCTGAACTCGAGCAAGATAAATAAAATTTCTCCTTTAAAGTTGTTTTTGCATGCAATTTGTAAAAAACCCAGTCAAAACAAGGTAATTAGCCCATGCATTAAATGCTTTTGGCATACGTGAAGCATATTACGTACGATTTGCTCTGTTATATTGATTACTAGGAATTATATCTGATTATAGTATCTAGATAATTATCAACAAGATTAAAAAGGTTGTGACACGAATGGCCACTTCTCTTATGTTTTTGTCATTTCACAATCAGAACTCAGACCTTAGTACCAAGAGGATATAGATATAACTAGTAGAAGCACCTACTTTACTATAGGCTTAAATTGCGTTTAAGCCTAGTTTAAATTAGCGGGGGTGAGGATTGAGGATGTAGCAAGCGCTATTAAATAATACGGACTTGACTTGATATAGGTATTATAATGGACGGAAGGTCCAGCACGCTCTTTTTTTTAGCATGAACGATGGTTCAACCAAATTACAGCGATAGTATTTTTTGCATGGGGATAGTTAAAGTAGATAATATGGAGAGGAGACGCGGACTAACAAAGTTATCAGAGAAGTTATTTCTATGATGTATAGCATAATAAACGTACCTAAGCAGAGGATCATGATCATCATCTTCATCATCACAAAGTAGTTGATATATATGAATATGCCTACTTTAACTCTAACTGTTCCATATTGGAATAATAATTGACATTCTATTGAAATGTCAAGAATGATTTTTTGTAACTGGACAAAAAGTTATCTTATAGTCCAGCTAGCCAGAGTATTCTCACATTTCCATTTAAAACCTCACTTAAATCACATTTCCTCTCCACCCTGAGACATTGCCAAATTTAATTTGGGGAAAATGGGATCTGGAACTAAAAATAAATTTTCGAAAGTTCTACTTTCACTTTTATTATCTATGGCCATAAGTAACGTTTCCAGTGAAAGAATCCTATTTCTACTTCCGCTTTCCATAAATAGTCACAAAATCTTTTTCCAACCGTTAATTAACGGGTTGGCGGCCAAGGGTCATGAAGTAACTGTGCTGACCAACGGCATGTCCTCCAACGGCAATTCCTCAGTGGGAAACTCAACAGCCATGGAACTGGTAACAGTGCAGAAGGAGGACTTTATGATGGGGTATCCTGACCCATTTGAAAACATGAAGGTTGGGGGTAGAAAAATGGCCTTCCCATTTAACTTCGTTTTGAACGGATGTCATAAAGTCATCCAAAGCCAGTCTTTTCAAGATGTCATGCGGATGCCTAAACAATTCGACCTAATTCTGGTGGACAGTTTCTTGAGCAGTTGCTTGGATGGATTCGTTTACAAAAGTGGGACCCCATTCATTCTGGTAACTACCATGCCAGCACCCTCTTATATTTCAGAGAGGGTTGGAAACTTTCTACCCCCTTCCATCATCCCCGTGCTGTCATTTGGAGGGTACGAGGAGTCCAATGGACAGATGTCATTTTGGCCAAGACTTCGTAATTTTGTGCATTTTGTATTGGCTCGGGTCTATGTCAACTTGGTGATCCTCCCCAGTTTGGAAAATGTGTACCGGGAATATCTGGGGGATGATGTTCCGGGAATAACGGAAATAGAATCTAAGGCTAGCATGATCTTCATGAATAGCCACTTTACCATGAATTTCCCTCGACCCCTTTTACCAGCCACTGTAGAAATCGCCGGAATACATATCGGAAATGCAAAAGGAGTGTCCTTAGGAAATTCGGTAAGAATAATATGTTATTAAATTGAAATTAACTAAAACTGGTTATGTCGGTCCCATGTTAAAATTTTAGAAAAAAATATATTTGCACTTTGAGGCTTTAGAAAAATTCATCTCAAAAGCAGCCTCACCTCATGGATTCATTTATTTTAGTTTGGGATCAATAATAAACTTAGATAATGCTCCCGAGGAATTCATCAAAGCGATACTGGCCACCTTTTCCAGACTGGAGCAGAGGGTCGTTCTAAAGTGGAAGATGAGGAAAGGAAAACGAATCCCCTCAAATATGACTAAAGCGGCATTCCAAGTTCCGAAAAATGTTTACGTAATAGAGTGGCTGGAACAACAGGATATTTTAGGTAACTCATTCCATCTTCTACCTCTACAATTTTAGCAGTCATCATATATGTAATTAATTAATTGCAAAAGTGTTAAAAAATCACTTTCAACAAATTGCCCAGGTCATGAGAACATCCGGCTGTTCATTTCCCACGGGGGATTACTAAGCATGCAAGAAGCTGTCTATTTTGGTGTTCCCGTCTTGGGTATTCCCTTTGGCCTGGACCAAGACACCAACCTTCAAAACGCTGTCCTCCAAGGTTATGCTTTGAAACTGAATGCAAATGTGTTGGACGAGGAAAGCTTGAGCTCCTCCATCAACGAAGTGTTGAGCAATCCGAGGTAATTATTTTACCCTGTGTAAAAAACTTGTCCATTTTGTAGCTCAATTAGTTTGTGTGAAATTATTTAAATTTTATCCCTTGCATGTCAGCTATCAAGAAAATGCGCAACGAATCTCAAAGCTATTCCGTCAAAGACCCATTTCTCCGCTGGAAACTGCCCTTTTCTGGACGGAGTACGTGATGGCAATCCATAAAGACAATAGTTCCCATTTTATACAGTCCCCAGCAAGAAATATGTCTATATTCCAGTATTACTCATGCGATATTTTAGGATTTATAGCAATTTCTTCGATTATTGCCTCGTTTATTATAAGGAAAATATTAAAATTAATAGTAAAGAGGATTGGAGGGATTCCCATTGTAAATTGGAATGGCTGCCATAAAAAGGTAGAGTAAAGAGTAGACAGTGATCGGGGTGATCCTTTTATTGAGGTGGGACTATACGCATATGTATATACAATACAAGACTTAAAAATGAAATAAATATTAACTACTTATTAAACTGAAGACAATTGTAATATGCCCTGTCAAGTAAAAACTAAAATAAAACAGTCTCGTAATTAAAGTAACTTTAAATCTCCTAGTGCTTATGCTGTCTCGTCCCCCCAAAGTCCTGGTAGAGCTGGTCTCTCGCAATCTCCTTATCGAAGTATGCCATCCATTGAGCTTTGTTGGTGCCAAAGGCCTTCACGGCGTCCCTGGTGTATGGGGTGAATACAGGTCGAACAAGATTGAGCACTACTTGGAAGGCTGAAGGGGCTGGAGAACACAAATAAAAATAAAAATAGCATGTTTTTGATTTCATATATAATCCAATCCAATCCAATTAGGTATAGTTTTAGGAGGCTCTTGAAAAATAGAAGCATCTCCTTCATCCTTACTGTTAATTGTGACGATTGCGTCAGCAAAGCCGGGATAGTAGTTTTCATACGCTTGAACAAAATAGGTGAATCCAGGTAAGCCTGTGAAAGCAAAGAAGAAATGATTTATATTTAGAATCAACTTCAGTTCAAGTCTTCCGCAAACAAACAGTTTTTATGAGTTTGTGATTTTGTCACAAATCCACTAAAACTTAGGTCATATTAGAACATATTTTCGTACACGAGCTGCAGCCATGCTGGACCAAGTTGAAACCTTCCATGTTCATGAGCACTTTATATTGGGTGACATTCTTCCCTTGGCCTTGTAGTCGGATCACTGAATTTGTGGCTTCATCCAGCAACTTGACCATGTAACGGGACAGGCGAGCCTGATTTCCAGTGGCAGCGGCTTTTCGGAAATCCCATTCCGACAGACTGAATGCGCCAACTATAGTAAAAAAAAAAGAAGTCAGATAAAGTCAATCAATACATGGTTGATGATAATGACACCATCTCACTAATCACAAACTGATATAAAAAGAATAAGATTTCGTATTTTATAATTATCGGATGAACTTACTGGGCCTTCCAGCCAGATCAAAAGTGTCATTTGTGTAAGGGAAGTCTTGGAACATGTCCGCCCAATCCTCATCATGAATCGTGTCAATCTTATTCTGTTTTCTCCACTTGAGATTCTAGAAAAAATAATTTTAGGGGCAAGTTGAAACTTTTGAAAGATTTTGCAACATTTTGATTATTTACAACATGACTGCCAAGCCAATGTGAACCCCAATTGACCTTTAGCTAATTTCTAGTTAGCTAACCTCGATAAGCATGTTTTCAGCTTGTCTTAAGTTCAGATTCTTTGCACGAAGCCATCTGATAAGGTAAATGTCTGTCTTCATGTAGTCATGCTCCTTGGCCAGTCGGGGGAGCATCATCTTCTTGAACTGTTTGACACACAAATAATTATAATTAGATGTTATTTTGTAATTGTCAACATGAACTATTTTCATAGTACCTTAACCAAATTATATCTTACCTCGGATAAGGCTTGGAGCTCATTCCTCGTCAAAGTGAGATCTTGTTCCGCAGTAATACTCAGCACTTGCACTGTGCTCACGGACAAGAAGTAGAATAGCATGGAAAGCATGACAATCCCACTTCCTGCCGAGCTCATAGTTAACTTGATCATTTTAAAAATCAGTTTCTTTTCTTAAAATCAGTCCTCACAAGATCTTGATCTTGATCTTTTCGAACAGCTAAACACAGACTGAAGTCTCCCTTTCAGCGGATCATCGACAAGCCCATTAAATACGGATGATCGGGCCAGGTTTCAGGTAGGAACCCAAGATCAAAAATCCAAATCCAGTCCCAAACTCTAGACGCAATTAATATAGTGACGCACTTTGGCCAAATAGCCACAAATCTTGTATATTTAGTATGACAGCAATGAGTTCGTTAAAATAAATCTGGTAAATCCTCTCCGTTTTCCGCAACTCCGCATTCCTTCCAACCTACCTGTTCAACCGGTACCGCTCCGTAATTAAATGAGGATTGAAATAATTCCTCCCTCTGACTTTATATCAGTTCGTCTGTCCAGTCCAGAACAATGCATGTTTTTCTCATGGCATGAAAACTGCTTACCGATGGATAAGTAACTTTGATACAAAATCTTTGTAAAACATGGTCCATTCTCGCATGGTCATTAAAAGCCACATATATACATATGAATTGCGCAACTTAGCTCATCTTATCTTACCCTTACCATTACAATACATCTTCATAATAGGATGGCAACAAAGATGACTAATTCATAGCTTCCCCTTTTATAATACGATAACGAGGCAGAGAGAGAGAGGGAGCATCAAAACATACAAAAACAATTTTAATCATGAGAAAAACCGGCAGTTATCAAGAGTGTGAGCTGAATTTCGTATAGACAACAGGTTCAGCAGAATACATATAATTAGATTTTCCTGATCCTGACGATGATGATAGGATGAGTCGTCATAAAGAAGGCCCGTCGAAGAATAAGTGCTAACATTATCCATGTACCTATATACCTACATATAAAACTACCTGTAATTGTGATGATGATGATGCTCACTTTTTATTTCATTCCATGTAATAAAGTACTACATAAATGCTCAAGTGAATCTTTGTTGCATTTAGTTACACGGATGGTTTGGCTCGGCTCGTGACCTTGATAAGATATTGCTACATTAGGCGCCTACAAGTTCAGGGCCACTCGTCTATTGATATCGTTGATGATTGTAGGTTGATAGCAAAAAAATGGTGTGGAGTGGCCAGAGAACTGTTTTTCCTAATCAATTGAACTCCAGTTAAGTACCTTCAATTAAATTAGGGAATGATGGATAGGTGCTCTGAAGATGATGATAATGATAATGATGAGCAGTGCGAAAGGGAAGTGCTTGCTTAGGCACGGGAATAAGTGTAATAAAAAAATTTGCAAGGACTTTATTTTTGTAGAGTAGATGCATTATCAAATATTGAACAAGCAGAGTGATAAAGAGTTTTACAAACAAAGAGAACTTAAGTAACTTAAGTCTTAAGTAGCTGATTGAGAGAGCGAGAGTTCCCTTATGTGTGCTAGGTGCTTTTTATGCTAGTTTTTTAGTAGGGAAATGCTAGCCATTTTCAAGGATGAAGGGATGAAGTGTAGTGTAATTATAAAATTGATTGTAGCTAAAATTAGTAGCATTTATCCATTTATGGCATTGTTGTGATTATGATTATGCGATTATTATGATGGCATGAATTTTATTGAACTTGGAAGAATTTATGTGTTTTTGTTATATCATATCATATCATATAAAAAACATATTGATTTAACCTTTATTTGCGGCATCGTCTATGTAAATATATAGTTTATTACAGACTTCCTTTGATAAAGAGAGGTATTAAATCAGAATTCAGATGGAATAATTTATTGATTTCGCATAGAATAGTTATTCACTTATTATACAACAATGCTCCATTATTATTGGAAGGGACTTTAAGGGGAAAAAATCAAGTGAATTTTATATAATAATTATAATTACAAGATGGAAATGAAGGGTTGGAAAAGGAAAATATTGATTTCCGATCTCATCCCATCCCTATTATTCCCTAATTCCCTATCCAATTAGACGTGTGAAGTTCTTTGATTTTTTTAAATGAAAACTTGAACTTCAAATTAGAGCCTTTGATTTACTAAAGAGATTATGGTAGACATGGAAGGCAAAGGCATGCATCTTAAATTAAGATACTTAATTCAATTAGCAAGAGATTGAGACATGTTATTATGCAAAAAGTTACTTTTTCAAGGACAGATTGAGAATTTAGCAAGGAAGTAGAAGTGTATAATCCACCAACAATAATAGTAGTAAGCAATAATCTGCTAATTCATTTCGGTACAGTTCCATTTTCCATCCTTCCCGTTTGCACAAAAAGCCATATAATCGAACAGTCCATTTTACTTGACTTGTTACATAAAAAAACAATCTAGTAATGGTCAATGCTAAAATTCCGCAAAAGTATGGAAACATGTCAGTCTCCATTCCATCATATCCTGTTTCTTCATTACGTTTAGTTCCTTCCTTCCTGGAAGCTACTTAGGCAAGGTGTGACTGGAATATATTATATTACAGGTTATACCTATAATCGAACGCAGGTACCTTCCTCAATTAGGAGTAGGAGAGTTGCAGCGAAGCCAAAAACAAACGTATTTCTTAATTTGGTTGATGATATGACACATACAAATATGATATCTTGATCTTCTAGTATTTCCTTTATAAATTCTTTATTCTTTCATTAACAAATACAGAACTTCCAATTTTTGCCCACGGCCTGTTAATTGTCGGAAAGAAAAATGTTTTTGAAAAATTCAGAGTTTCCGGCCATCTTCATTTGATTAATTTGATTCATAGCCTATCCTGAATTCCTGAATCATGGGTGCATACTAATTGTAAAGTAAATCATATTTCTGCATTATGTAAGCATAAATAAAAGTAACGTTATTTTTACATGATGAAGGCAAATGGAAGCCCCGGTCATTATGGTATTTCATAGTATCATATCATCATGTAATGGTACTTCCACAATAGATGCTCACACAATATTTCACTCTCTGAATTCCCTGGTCACAGTGACAGTGCCAGTGAGTGGCCTTGGGAAGATAAAATTGGGAATATGTAACCTGCTGTTTTGATGTTCGTGTGACAACGACTAAGGGAAAACAATACAGATGAAGGAAAATCAGTGTGAATATTGCACACACTTGCCACATTTGACAGTTTCTCAAATTTCGGAGTAAAAACATTTTGGAAGTTCCCACAATATTATATAGCTGATAGCTGATCCCTGACCAAGCAAAATATTTTCAGCAAACAACACAATATTGAATACCCTTTCCGGGGAAAGCTGGGTGATCATTAGATTCATTTGACACGAGTTTGCACAAACCTACCCATGTCATAATTGGACCGTGAGGGCGTAGGACTATTCTATCATCATGCAAGCATCAGTCCACCCACAACAACTTTTTTCTGAAAAGGACTATGCCGTGATTTTGCTCAACCGAGATATCCAGTTCACTGGAGAGTTCTTCATCAAGATATGGAACAATGGTAAAACCTTGGATAAGGTCATCTTACATCTTATTTAAGATTACCTCATATCTATGAAGTAATGTGTAGATATCTAATGCAAAGAAGTTTCCTTTGTGTGAACTTTAAGCATGCATCCGACATGTGGTTGATGGTGGAGCGAACCGTTTCTTCAACTTCCTTGACAAGCTTCCCAATGACAGTTCCAAGGAAAGCTTGATGTTCCCTGAATTTGCTTCCGGTGACTTCGATTCCATTTCGGAGGAGTCCATGTCCCGCCTGAAAAGTGATGGCCGTTGCAAGATCATTCCGACTGAGGACCAGGATGACACAGATTTTACCAAAGCATTAGCCGTATTATATGACCACATGAAGACTGAAGACTTCAGTCAAAACCTGGTATGCTAAAAAAATACGATCGCTGTAATATGTAATAGTAGCCATAGCCGTTTGACGAAATCTTCCCTCATTAGTATTTCCTTGAATTAGACGAAGGTGATCGTTATCTGCGAATCCTCCGGAAGACTGGACCAAATAGTCTCAAATCTGAATACATTGCACAAAAATGTCTTCCTTCAAGAAGACACCTCCACACCAGCGGAAATGATTGGGATCTACTTGATCGGTGCAGAAACCCTAACTTGGCTACTTCCGGCTAACCGTCTGGTTTCAATTAAATTCCAGGATGAAGTCCCCCAGCTCATGTGTGGAATTATACCATTCACGGGTCCCACAACGTATACTACGCAAGGACTCCAATGGGACCTGACCCCAGATAGGATATGCAGTTTTGGAGGGCTGGTCTCCACCAGTAATATAGTTGTTAGAGGTAGCATAGAAATTACTTCCATTGACAAGCATTCCGTCTTTACGGTGGAGATGGATGAGAGCAAATACATTTTACCCGCATAAATGATAAATGATAAGACTTTGACTTTTAAAAAACTGTATTGTCTTTTGGTATTTAAATATGAATGGACTACTTTTTATTTTAATTGAAGAAATTAAATAAATAAACGTTACATAGGTGGGCTGATAAAATATATATTATCTAAAATATTATTTATTTCTGCAATTTGCCACTATCCAATTTAACTGTATCTCCGTTAAGGTAAGTTGGGCAAGGGCCGATCAGATAACTGTTGTCCTCCTTGTAGGATTCCCGAATTGCCTTGCTCAATTTCCCCATGCGCTTGGCTGAGCTTCGGATAAGACGCTTGAGTCCAGAATTCTTCTCTGACAATTTGGGCTATTGATTTAATGCATGATAATTAAAATCCAGAAACCAATTTAGCCAATTGCAAATTGCAATGGCTTGCATGCAAAAATTGAATGAAACTTTGGGAAATGAAAATAAATTATATTTTGACAAGCCTTACCATTTTTTAATCAACTCGTCGTAATGTTTTGTGATTTAAGTATAGATGTAGTTAAACTTGATAGTGAATGATGTGATGGTGGTATGTCTATAGTTAATATATCTTTCAACACAGCGCAAATAAAATTCCTGCACTCCTCTCTCGGATTGCTGGATGCATAAAAAACTTTACTTTGACTATTCTGTAGTTCAAATCATATATTGCGTGTTTTATATTGCATGACATGAAAGGAAAAGCTCATAATCATAAAATTAAGTATGTACTGATTCATGGAGGAGCAATAAACATTAAACGAAGGAAGGAATTAATTCATTTCAGTATACCTAACTAGTCGTAAGTATAGTTATGTAACATCCGTGGCTTTGGCAAATATTGGAATGACTATGAAAAGCAGAAAGGCATATGATCTCAAATCTCAATCTCCATTCACATAGGCTGTTTTTTTATATGCAAAAAATTGCCAAAAAACAGATCTATGTACATTTAACAAACGATAGATTGGATTACTGTATGAGGTATCGCCGATTTTAAGATCTCAACTTCGCAGTTTTGTATCATAAACTATTCATTCTCGCCAGCCAAAAGCTCTCTCCTCCCATTTCATACTGAAATTGTTCCAATGTGTTTTTAAATGCAGTCCTTTGAATTGGTTGATTGGTAGACAATATCAGCTTTTGTGGTTTGAATGTCATTTCATTGTCAAAGAGTCGCTTCCCCGGGGCAATTGTATTGATCTGCTATAGTTCTAGTGGCAATTGTACTATGGCATGATTATAAAGGTCATGGTCAGGCTTGTTTTTTGTGACAATCAAGTATGTAGGTACACTACATTGAAGAGGAGTCAGGATTGAACCAATTAAAAAAATAGTTCGGGTTCAGCCAGTGTTTCATTGCATTCAACTACATTTATTTAACAGTTTCATATATAGATTTACGAGAAAAATTTGTTAATTGTTCCATAAACAATCGAGTACATCACATTCCGACACAGTTCGTTTGATTAGTTTAGAAAGGTACATTTAGAAAGATTACACAAAAAATTATACATTCGAGTAGGGCATTCGATCAGTTTTTTTTTTGACATAGAGGCATTTTAAAATACAAAAAAATTTAGTTCAGTTAACGATCCGGCTCGAGTGTGAACTTGCATAATATCTAATATTATAAAATCCGTTAAGATCAATTTCAATAGATAAGTCTTAACCAGTTGGGTTAAGGTAGGACGGGGGCAAACGAGCTATTTTCTATATTTACTTTGGACAAGTAATTAATTTGTTTCCAATTCGGGAGTGAAAGTATATTTTCACGCAATTTAACAATAATACTTGTGGAGAGATATACGATATGTTTTTGATTCCTCTTTTGGTTAGGTGTTGGAGGACTTCATACATTTGTTCGTATAGTTGTTTAATTAATTGTTATTTACCATTTAGTAAACTTTTACACTTGATTATTCTCACGTAGCCCCAATTACAATATCCGATTGTTGATTGCGTTTGTGTAGGATCCCAAAATCTCATACATTCAGATTCAGTTACACAATAAGAAAAATTAGTTAGTGCTTAATTATGGGACAGTATAATTAATAGTAATCCAATCATCTCAAGTAACTGAAAGTGACAATGACACTCCTGTTCAGTCTCACAAAATTACACAGATTAGATCAAGGTATGAAAATGTAGAGGAGTAGCAAAGCTGATTATAAAGATAATTAGGTACAATTGCATTAGCTGGTTAAATAGAAGTAAATAGTTATACTCAGGAAGTATGCTCAGGTTACGTTCATGGCAAGTCAATAATTAGCATTCAATTCAGAATAATAAAATGATACCTGGATATATGATAAAAATGATAAAGAAAACGCAAAAAAAAAATTGCATGCATGTTTTATAAATCAGCGTAAATTTTATTTGCTTTCTCTAAATAGCTTTACTACGACAGAACATTCAAAAGAAACAAGTTTTTATTTGCTACCGTAAATATAAGTAACTCTGAACTGAACACTTATTTTTCATGCACTTTAATTAATATATACGCGCTTGCTTTGTTTCATTTTGAACAACCAAGGAAAAACAGAATCTTTTCAGTGCTTTAATTACGGCGAAATTATAAATGCAAAATATGTGCAATTCTTTCAAGCAATAACAGCTTTGACTAATAAAATATTTGACTACGACAAAAAAATTACTAAACCGATAAGTAACATGGTAATATATGTTCTGGTAGGAAGGGTGCTTCTGAGTTGGAGCGAAGACCCATCCATGGCAGATATAATTAGGTTCCTTAGTCTCCAGCATCAGCAGCCTCCGCAGCTTCAAGCATTTCATGGAAATTGAATGGGGAGAAGGCATAGCCTTGACCGGTATAGAATTTGCTTTGGAACTCCACCCTGAAATAGTACAGAAGATCATCGATTTGTCGAATTAGCAATTTTACAATTTCTTTCTACAGTAAAAATATAAGCAATAATGTTCTAGAAAATCTTAATTTCTATATTCATCTGCTAACCAATGAAGACGTAGAGTATGCAAGAACGCACTGAGGCCTTCCATAAGTACCAGGATGCTCACTGTGAGGACCGCCCATGCGGCAAAAATAAAGAACAAGATGATTGATCCGTAGTATTCCCGTTGGGCGAGACCAATGCGCATTACCATGCTCCACAACACTTCGGAAAGCTCTGCAACACAAGTAAAAAAAAAATTAATAAGGTTGTCATTTCGAATTGATCTTTAGTAAATTATGTGACCATTTATAATACTTACGTGCATGAGCCAAACTCAAAGCCCACAACCGAAGGTAACTAGCCGTGTGACTCACAGACCCCAAGACATACTCAATCGTATGAATTCCCTGGTGGATGAAAACCTCGCTCATTTCAAACTCTTCCCCTCCATGACCATCATGTCCTCCTCCCCCACCACCTCCGGAAGTCTGAGCTACAGGAGCCACCGCCGCCACCTCATTGTTCCCATCAACTGGAGTGGGTAGTTCTGAATTCTCTCCGGATTCGACATCAGACCCATAATTGATCTTGGGGGTCCCGTGATTGTTAGCATGTCCAGTTCCACCGTTTGCGCTCAGCATCTGCTTCTTCTTCGCTTCAGACTGGAGGACAAATGGCTTAATCAGGAGCATCCACGGGACACAGATTAGAGCGATCACAACAAATATCTGTTGGAGCATTTTCTGTCCCGAAAACATGAAGGGGTCACATTTGCCGTCCTCCGTGTACTTGAACAAGACCATGTTGATGAAGGAGATGAGGATGGAAGGTGCGCAGTGTTCGTCGTAAGTCTTATCCTTCATGTTGGCTCCATACCAGATCCACTTGTGGAACATGAGGATACATAAGTACAGGAAGAGGAAAACCAAGAACAGGACCTGAGGAATGAATTCGCAGAGGATGTTGACTGCCCGTTTGAAATAGACGTGGTTCCACAGGGAAAGCATCACACCAAACAACATGTGAAGGACCCCAATGATTATACTGATTTTCATTTTGTAAGTGTTCAAGAAGTTGATCTTGTTTTCGGCAAGTTGCCAAACCGGGTCAAGACCGACCGGGTATGGCCTGTTTATATAAGCGTTTTTAGGGTCCAGCATTAGGTCCCTCTCAGTATTGTGATGCCGGAACACATCGTCACCCGGATGCGCCGTTTTGTTGACGTACCAATACGAGCCAAAGATATTCACGGATTTGGAAAACCAGTCGTTGTAAATTAAGCCGGTGTAGAAGGAGAATAAGCCCATGAGGAGTATAATGTACCGTCCACCAAAGAAAATGTTC
This sequence comes from Pseudosinella alba, assembly GCA_034700485.1. Lineage (NCBI taxonomy): Eukaryota > Metazoa > Arthropoda > Collembola > Entomobryomorpha > Entomobryidae > Pseudosinella > Pseudosinella alba. Next base: position 21,663 of record JAQIXQ010000530.1, read on the forward strand.
CAGATCTGAAATTTAATTTAAAAATATTTTAAAATGTTTCATTAAGGCACAATTAGCATGTACAATTTGAAAAAAAATAATGACAATGCATACTTCATTTCTGCTCTTATTCTTCATCAATTTATTCTCGCAGAGGACCATCCAAGCGCCAAAGGACAACATGATAAGGGCATGCCCTGAATCACCAAACATCACAGCGAACAGGAATGGAAATGTAATGATTGTGTATGGAGCAGGGTTCACTTCCCGGTACGAAGCGATCCCGTAGGCATCGATGAGTGCTTGGAAGCCCCGAGTGAACTTGTTGACGCGGTGGTAAGTGGGGGGCTCCTCGGGAGTCGCCATCCGGTTCAAGATCGGCGGTACAGATGAACCAGCACGTTCCTAAAACAAATATTTGAGTTTCAAATATCACAATTAAAATAAGATGCTTCGATAACCCATCGCAGATAACAATTTTTAAAACTTATTCTAACTTAAAATATTTAACATACCGTTCCCCTCCGAAGTGCCAACTGGATATTATCAATATCCGCAATCGGGATCCAGCACTCGGCCACCAAACACTTTTCAGTGACATCCACATTGAAGCAGTTGAGCGTGTGGTAGATCGCCTTAATCTTCCTCACTTTGATGAACCAGCTTCGAATGCTTTTCGCTGCGCTAACTAGCACACGATGACGATGATCTTGAGTTTGGTTCAAGACCTAATGGGAGTTCAAAGAGTTATTTATTGATTATAATTTTACTAATTATGTAAGATTAACTTTAGAAAAAAAGTCCATTGGGGCACTGTGAGAATTCCCGATAAAGCAACCATTCTTTTACCGTATTAAGATCTTCTATCCGAGTCATAACTCCAATGCACATTTCCCTCCTCTCTGCTGGAGAATCCGGGCATGGATATAATGTGGCCCTGAACCCTTCGCAAATCTTCTTTACCTTCGCCTTCAATTGATCTCCTTGGAAGAAAATAATGAATACGGTCTTGTACACATTATCGCCCTAGAACAATAAAAAAAAAACATTTAAGATGAGTAATATGTTCCATTAAATTCCATATCTCAGATGAGCTTCATTTAAATCTTACACTGGAAGGGTCCTCCAAAGGTGTCTCGATTTCAGCCTGTCTCAGGAACACATTCCCACGACATGCACGCCAAAGCAATCGTTCAAAGGATGGAAGCCGCTCCCGTAGAATCACACCAGCAACAAAACTGTATAATTATTAGGGAAGGCGATTTAAGCATAATTATGTCAAACATAATTTTAGGGTTAGACTCCCTCCACCATTCAATTGTTAGATGTCCCTTTCGTCAATTACGATTAGATAATAAACGTTACATGATTTGCATAAATATAATGATATTTTTTCATTTTGATGCTTAATTTTTTCGTAATTGTGGTCGTTAGTCCTTGTTCAATATTAATGAGCTTTGTTTCAGGTTGGGCGAAAAACTTAATTTTATAATCTGCCGTTTTGGCAACACTTTTTTGTCAGTACATGACTAATTCACTAATTTTCGTACGAATGAGTTAATGGCTCGTCTTCAAATGTCCTTGTTTGGTTTTGGTACTTCGTAAATGTTTTAGATAACTCACCCAAGTTGAGCCGGGGCATTACCCGGTGCAATCCGTCCTGAGAAATTTGCCTCATCCAAAGCCTGAGCTGGACCTGATCCTGCCTGACCCTCGCCCTCACGCTTTGTACGACATGACCAAGTTATATACAGATATGTGAATAATTAAGGTCTTCAATTTGTAAGTAAATTGCTTGCAGAAAAGTAAAAGTTCTAATATGTCAGTTTTTTCTAAGTCTTCTAAAAACGGTTCCTAAACGGCTAAATGCTAAAAAATACTAATTTGTCATAGATCTAATTGAAGCCCTCTTCTCCTCTCGCGTCATTTGCGTGTGAGTTTTTGCTAATAAAATAAATAATACTCTTTTGGCTAAAATAAATACATAAACGATACATAAATAATGATCTACATATTGTTTAACTAATTAAACTATAAGACTAACCACCACCATGAATTATAATTTATGTACGCAATATATTTAGTTATGCAACCTTTGATTTGATTTGTTCTAACTAAATATTTGCAGTTACGTACGACACGGAACAAATAAGGACACGGGACATGTGACATGACATTTAAATATAAGAAGAGTTGTAAAGAGTGATAGAGATATAGAGTGGGAGGATTAATAATAAATTTATCTTATGCTTTTTGGGAGTTGACCATACCACCGACCAAATATGTAGATAAATACCAATCGTATTATCAGATTTACCCGAACACACCATAATTATATTTTTAACAGAACATTATCCTTAAAGACGAAATCCAAAAATTAAACCAATTACGTATTCGATCTTTACCCAAGTCTTGCAGATGCCGTGTGTCCACGACCCAGCCCCTCCTCCGAGAGGAGACCAACATGCTCATCGTCTGGAGTCGAAGGCGTTGGTAAATGTCCAGGGGATCCTGTCACTGCACCCATCTGAACCAACATAGTCCCCCAATAACATTAACATGCATGAATTGTGCTACCATCACCGGATAATCAATTGCCACGAATTTTTTTCCCAGTAAAAAAATAATCATAAATTAAAGCTAACTTTGCCCTAACGTAAAATCATTTTAACTTCAAGTATTAGACTTCATAATGTTAACATTATATCTTCATGCTTCTTGAACAATTAATTGTATAAGTATAGTTTGCTGCCTAAACATAGATAGCCATTCACTTTAAACTTTTAGGCATTCACATTCCTTTTTGATTATCATCACTATCAATCAGCCATGGTCATCCAAAACGAATACAATTATTTGACATTACACATTTTTCATTCGATCTGTCTATAGGATATAGTTTCACAATATCAGCCACATGCCATGCCACACTTTAAAAAATTCAAACTAAACAGTGCTATTATTTAAAAATTACATAAATAGTTAAGTAAATACGTGCATTTCAATATAGCTGGTACAACATGCAATAAATATTTTTTTAGCAAATAGCTAATTATTTGTCGTGCAACAATCATATCAAGCCACATTGCATTTTGCTGTTCATTTTAACTGGCATTCGTTAACGTTTCAAGTAAGTTCCAACATTAGAACAATTTATCGACAACGAACAATGCAACGGTAATCGGTCAATTCGTAATGTAATTGTCATACTCTTATCGTATCGAATAAATTTTTACTAATTAACTAACGATTATCGAATATTGATTCGATTTCAATTTGGGAATCTGTGTGAATTGCACTATAAAAATTCACATTCTATTAAAGCAAGCGTATTTAGAGTAATTTTGGGGGATTCAGAGAAAATGGAAATAGTTAAAGTGAAATAGTAAAATAGATTGATTAGAGAGTGTAATGAAATATGAGCCAGTTAACTGTCTTGGTCTTTTGGCTCAGCGAACACAAAAATTTAAGAGAGTAAAAAAAAACTAAATGAGACAATTCACAATTTTCGGACAAAATAGCACACAGACACGTTAACAAAAATTTTAATAAATAATAAAATTGTAAACTATAGACAACTAATTCAGTTAAATCATACTTAATGCTGCATAATACTATCATGCTCACATTTCATCAGTCTGCTTTTGAAGCTATATATCTATCAGTACTACTTTTGGTTAGAAATTAGAAGTTGACTATAATTATTATAATTAATAAATATTTAATCTGTTAAGCTACGTATTCTATTCTCTAAATCTGACTGCGTTTATGTTAGTCAATGAGTTATTAAAGTAAGCACTGGTAATTTCCATTTTGGCTAGTTTGTCGAATATTGATTGTGTAGCATGTACTGTACCTCATCGAAGAAAACTTGAGTTTTACGGAGGATATGACGAAGTTCAGTCAAATCTAAGAAATTGCGCTTTAGAGCTTCATAATTCTGATTGACTTCCCGGAGCTCACTTTCCAGTTTCTCGAAGGTCGCCTGAAAAAATAATTAGTTTGTTAAATTAACCATTTGAAACTAGTTCACCTATAAATGATTCTTAAATGAAATGTGAAGGCATTCAATGCTCACTTCAAGATCGATCATTTCTCTTGGCTGGGGTGCATCCGGATTCTCCCCAGTGTCCACCATCGGGATTTGATCCTTCTTGATCTCCTTCTCCAAATATCGGAGCTTCCGCTCCATTTCATCACACCTTCGGACCTCATTTACGAACTTCCGTTGGAATGCATTGACATCGGGATTCAACTACAAAAAAGGGGGGATAATGAAACATTAACATTATTAAACTAATTCTCCATTTCATATTAGCCAGAGATAAACTTGTTTTCTTAACCACACTTTCACTTACATCGCGAAACTGGGCAAGGCCCAACTCTCCCAACTCGCTAACACAGCTATAAGCAGCCTCAGATTGAAGGAAGAGCTGACACAAGGTCATCTCCTCACTTTGAAATAAGGACATCTTGAGGTTCTTTTCCCTTCCTACTTTTCAACAAAAACTGGGGATTTGGGGTGAAAATTCAAGTCTTCAAACAAAAATAAAGTTCGCTGGACACCGCCCTAAAATATAATTTATTTAAGACATATATTAGCTAAATATGTTTCACATAAAACAATAAATATCTTTATTTGTCTTACATGAAAAAATATTTTCATAGGAATAGGTATACTTATTACCTCATTTAGGAGACAGTTTCCAACTCTCTAAAAAATCTTCTTTTGGAACAGATAATTTTTTTCCCTTAAAATTAGGGCTTTTGGCTCTATAAATCTTCCCAGCCTTGAGTTCCAGTTCACTTTCCAGATTTATAATGGGACTGGGAGTGGAGCTTTGGTTTTCTGCTTCTTCTTAATATTGGGATGATGAGTAGCTTATCCAAGTAATATAGGTAGATCCAGATCCAATCATAACATGGGGATGGGAATCACAAGACGCTAACAACCTGTATGATTGTCTGCCTGAAAGTATACAGAAGGGAAACCACATAATTATTATGCTGGCTGAAGACAACACCCAGTTAAGTTAAACATTGCCGTAATGGAGTAAATGAAATTAGGTATGGGGTACAGAATAAACGAAGAATCGATATAGAAACTTTGCTCCGCCAAAGTCGAAATTTAGCGCCAAAAATGCTTTTTAATGATAT
>JAQIXQ010000531.1:0-26779 GCA_034700485.1 Pseudosinella alba
ATGTGATGGTCTTGGTTGTGGGGATGGTGGTTGTAGCTGCATCATCACGGAGGGGAACAATGGAAAGTTCTGGGTTCTCCAGAGGTGGTGGTCGGGCCAGGAATTGAGGGCATCCACGAGGCATCGTCGGACAAGGAGAGTGGTGAAGGAGAAGAAGATTCGTCCTCCCTCATCATTATCGTCGGTTGCCGAATGGATTTACAGCAGCAGCATCATCAAGTCATGTCTGGAGGACTTATGGGGTTTATCTTAATTGTGCTGTGTACATATTTGTTAGGTAGGGTTTGCTATGATATACCCCAAGCTAATACCTCTTTGCATATGAACTGACTGCTAGATGCTATATGATCAGATTAGGATGATGCTCACATTCAGACCAGACAGTTGGTCTCCAATCCTTCTCTCAATCACCATCCGCATCCTGCATAAATAATTAGGTGCACTGGTGGAAAATCTTCTACCCAGTCCCATCCGTCCCGCTAGCTGGCCGTTAAATATCCCCATCAACATTACATTTAGGTGGTGAACTTTTCTACTTTTTATCTCAATCTTCCTCCAAAATGGACAATGACACCGACATCAAGATCCATTCCAGACAAAGATATTCATATATTGACCTTTATTCGTCTATTCAACTCAACCTCTATTTGGTTAATTTACTTATTTGTATGTATCTACATAGGTGTGGTATTTTTTTTAGCTATTTTAGACAGAAGTTTTTTTTTATATTAGGGATTATCTTTTTGTTAGAGATTTGACATTGATAATGACAAGTTCTTCCTAGACGCGATGATGATGATTGTTGACCTTTATTTAGCTTCTTTGTAAAATAAAATATTTTTACTTAAATAATATTATTTTTTACATCAGGTAAAATAAGCAGGCTTAAGATAAGCGGTTTTAGAGGAAAGAATTCGGTGTTATCTAGAGAGAAAGGTATTTTAGAGTTAGCATGTGTCATACATATACCTATGTGCCTTTCATTTATACTAACTTGTAATTTACTGATTTATGCCATGATTATGATGATATGGTTTGTGACATTCATTCCACTTTGATGCTATTTTCAAGCTGCTTTCATTTCATTTTGCAGACTATGCAACAAAGCATATTCACGTGAAGCCGTACTAGTGAGTGGTGTAGCTGTATGATCGTTACGCATATACCCACACAGGCTGGATGGAATATCCATAATATCCACCACTTTTGGTTGGGGGATACAGCTAAATGTGATAGATATTATGGATTTCCATAATAGTGCATAAACGCTATCACTGAGCTTTGTGTATTCTGCAATTCTGTATGCCTACATGGGATTTTATTTTGAAATGCCAAATAAATGTAAATGCTCAAACTCAAATATAAACTTTTGTCATTTTTAATTCATCTTTTTTCATGCCAACTAATTTTAATTATGGCATAACTTTGGGTAAAATGCATAGCTTTTAAAATGATATTTGGACTCATTCCCTTTCAACAATATCCACATAAATGGGAGTAAGGATTAATGCACAAAAAGTGATCGAAGATCCCGTCTTATACTTCATCTTCTCCACCCTGAACTCCTTAACAAAGTTACAAGTAAACAGCTTTAAACCCTCAGAGGTGAACCTCATCCCAATGCAATTCCTCTGCCCAAAACCGAAGCTCGTAATTGCATAGACATTCAACTTGGCCTTGTTCTCAAGGAGAACCCGTTCCGGTTTGAACTTCTCCGGCTCATCATCCCGATAAACTTTCGGATTCCTGTTATCCGCCCTGGCAGCCATCATCATGATGATTCCCTTCCTGATACTTATCCCATTGTGGGTTCAGTCCCTGGAGCAGATCCTCTCGGTTCTGTGGAGGGGCGGAGCCAACCGCAGAGCTCCATTAATGCAGGTTGACTGACTGACCAGTACAGAACCAGTACTGAACCAGTACACAATTACTGCTCAACCAAAACTAAACCAGTAATCAACCAGCAGTACTCAACCAGTACTTACCACTACCACCCTATACTCAACCAGTACTTAACAAGTCCTCAACCAGTACTTAGCTACTGCTCAACCAGCACTATACCAGCACTCCAGCAGTACCCAATCAGTACTTACCCAGTACTCAAATATTGCTCAACCAGAACTCAACCAGTTCGAGAAGTAGAACATTGTCCGAACCTCGAGTGGGGATCCTACTAAAGTACTCTTGCTCGGGTTGAACCTATGAATATAAGGTATAAGTGAAATTATTCTTAATCAGACTGATGGAGAATATTCCGGGTAACAAGGTCCATCAGGGTCAGATTTGTCCCATTATCCCTAATCTCCAGGGTGACTATCAGGGAAGAAAAGCTACCCTCATCGTATAACGATCTAAGGTACACCCGGAACTCGTATCGATTGCATAGGAACTTACCAATGGTCCCGAAGACAACTAGGGACTCCCTTCGAATCCGGAGGTGCACGCACATGCTGCTAGAAAACCGGTGGAATATGACCTGGTGATATCAATGGCAAGATATCCTTCCGGAAATCCGTTGACTGGGAAGGTGCCTATAATGAAATCACATACTTTCGCCTGTGAGAACGAGTCTAGTATTGCTGAGTTTTCCAAGCGATTCTATGCTGATTACTTGCACACAATTCAAAATCCGATGTTTAGCCAATCGCCCAGGTCAAAAAGACTCAAAAGTAATCTTAGATTAGAAACTTTATTTTTTCAAAGTCCTGCTGACTCCATATACTTTCGTTTGCATAAACGAGGGTAGTATTGTTCGGTTCCCCAATTGCAAGTATTCCAATTCCTTGAGTTTCCCAAGTCACCCCGGAATCAAATAAGTTATGAGTATGTATTAACTCAAGTGTCAAGTCTACCCAGCACGATGAATTTGAACTTGAGATTAAAATTTCGATTATAGTTAATTTTGTTTTATTTAAGTGGTGTTAGTCATGTGAAATGAAATGCACCAGATTAGATTAGAGATGTTGAATTCAAGGAAGAATGAATGCACAGAAAGGTCTTGAGTTTACTCTGGATAATAATATGTAATATGGAATGGTATATAACTACGACATGAAATGAAAAAAAAGTATTCAATTCCATTATCCTATATTAACAAAGTGGAGCATATCGACGGATTAAAAATAGAGATTTTTCTGAGCAAAACCAAGAAATCCGAAATACATGTTGTCCATATTCATTATTGAAGAATAATTTATTTATTATTTTAATGTTTTGTATGTTACCTTAAGTAACCATTAATGTGGAATATTATATTAACTTTGTTAATTACATTGACATCAGTGAATAATTTTAGACTATTTGATACATACGAGTGGGGGCAAAATGAGTAGAGACACTAGCTATTTGACAATACATAAACAATCGTTAATGCTAACAAACTAGAAATAACATAAAAGATTCTATAATTGCAAATGTACATACTCCACCCAATTCTACATCAATCCGACCAATATCTCCAATAGAAGGACTCCTCCAGCAGCCCCTAACATGCTCCCCCAAATCAAGCACGGGATGGTCAAGACCTCCACCTCCACTCCCTTTACCTCCTGCTCCTTCTCATCATTATTATAATTCTCTATATTATAAAAGTAATAGTTGAACCATTTATCCCTCCCCAGGGGAAGTTCCACTTTGGATTCATCCACCACTCCCAGTTGTTTCATCGCATCCGTCATCTTGTGAAATTCATGCAGGCCGCTAAGATCGTTATGAAAGTTGTCCCACCTGCTCGTAAGTCCACTTTCGTAGAGTCGGCTACAGCTCCATTTAAATATGGGATAGAAGTAGTTTGTGTCTACGGTCCAGGGATAGGTTGCTCCAAACATGTTGATGCTGATTGCCGGCGAGATGAATTTCCAGGGAAGGAATAGCTTCATCATCTGCCTCTTCCACTTTACAATGTACATGTAATCGAACGTGCCAAATGTGTCCGGCATCCGATAATCCCAAGTTATGCTGCTATTCTCAATCATGTAAGGATGTTGCTGTAAGAATAATTTCGCAGTAACCACCCGAATCCCTTCCCTCCACTTTGGAGCTTGGACATACTTGATTGAGTTGTACAACTAGAGGAAGTAGGGCGGATAATGTGCGCCATTCCCAACCCCATCACCCCACCCATCTGAATACATGATCTCTCGAATGCTTTCCAAAAAGCTGGAGTTGACCCCCTTTCCTTAATCCGTAATCATCATCCCGCTTTGGGCCAAATCCACCAACCCGGTTGGATATGTTGGGTCCGGGACTGAGTGAGTCAAAAGGGATATCATATTCCCCCGATAGAGCTGACTAATTACTTGGCTAATCAGTCCATTCCAAAGGAGCCAGTTTAGAATTAGCAAGCCTTTGGAGTGGGCTAGTCCAAACGTGGAAATCCAGTTTAGATACTCTACCTGATCGAAGAAGGAGCCGAGGAAGGTGGTGAAAATCAGAATGGGTTTTTCAAGACGATGAGTCATTCCGCGGGCCCAACATTCCCTTCGGTTGTTTTGCCTGGAAGGAGGGGAGCCAAGTACAAAAGGGATATGCTGAAAAGGACCGTGAGGAGTATCAAGGAGAGGAATAATCCAATCCATGTTTGTATTCCGAAGGGTCCCTCTAAAGTAGCAGCATATCCATTCACCCGATTTTTGACGACAAGATATCCCCCCTCCACAATCCCCATCCCCATCTCGAGAACCTGCCTCCTCTCCATTTTTATCTGGCGGTGGTAGTCAAAGCTGAAGCCATGTCTTCGCTTCAGCCGTAGATTATATGGCCCCTTGTAACGTTGCTCTGGGGTGTCCCGATAAGTGAAGTTGTACTTGGAGCTTAGTTTGTGAACGATGCATGCCTCAATTGTGGGTGCATTATTGCCAACACTCCAAAGAACCGGGAGCTTGTCGCAAGAACGCAGATATCGGCTCTTTTCCGTGTCCCACAAGTCCGTATGTACGAATTTCCCATTCATATTCACATTCCAAAGGACATGGCTTGTTTCCATTTCAAAATTTTCAACATTGTGTCGACATTCGATCTGAGATAGGCAAGAGGAACATAAATGGTAGACCTTTTCAAGATTTAACAAATAATTACTTGCTGGAAGGAATGAAAAACAAATGCTCAGAATTTTAATGACTTGAAAAAATGCAATTGTTTTCCAATACCTGACAACAAGACGTTTGATGATTTGGATCGCTCGGCTAAAATACAACTAAACAGGGAATGAATTATCCCATCAGATGCCGTTGGGATAACCTTGTACAATTTGAAAGGTTAGTTGGACGATGCCTAAGCTAATGTTAAATTTATCCTTGACCTTGTCATTGAGTCATTGTCACAGCCCAAACAGCTAAGAGGAGAACATAATTTAATCCGATTTTGTTTTTCGGTTTTTGATTCGAAATTTGGCGAAGAAAAGAGAAAAAGAATCTCCGTTTGACGTCATTCATGATGTATAATGAAACAAGCTAACAAGGTAAGACGAAGTTGAAGCAGCATAATTATGATATTTTCATTCATTTTAAATATAGGAATACTAAGTTTTGCTCCTGATTTCTTGATGAAGTGAATTTCACGGCGTAAGCACCTCGTACCCCGTTTCACGGTATTTTAAACATTCTCCTTAGCCAAACCTCAAGAGGTTGGTCCTCTTAAAGCCTTACCCACTCCATGGACTTCTAATTTTTTTATCGAGAATTTGCGTTAATTTGAGAGCAGCCGGCCATATAAAAATATTGTATGAGTTATGTATGAGTAGTTGCGGCCTCCATTTAATGCTTCTGTCTTTGCGACAGGGATAAAATAAATGTTGCTAAACGTAGTTTGCGGTTTTTATTAGACATAAGTATGAATGAATGATCATTAAAATATTTATCATGCCAAGTCATATATGAAGTAACTAGAAGGAAATTGTGAAATTAACTTAATTCCTTCGAAACCGGTTTCGTGTATTTCAAAGAATCTGGAACTTTCATTAAAGGACTAAGGATATAGCTTATATTTTAAAAATTGGCTGTGGAATATAAATTTAAAAAAGACACATTTTAGTATATATTTTGCGCGTCTATTTCGCACCAAATTTTTTAAAGATTCATTTAAACACCTTATTCCAAAATTCCATCCTTAATTCATTGGGAAGCAAATATTTCGTGAGTTAAGTTAATTAATTAACCAAATTTTAAGGGGTACATGTATGCTGTATGATGTATCCTGACATAAAAACTTAAGCCAGAGCAAAGCTTTAATTTTATTCCCATTGAATCCAAATACCTGAAAAGTATTTGTTTCCCTGTAAATGTTCCCAGGGAGGTGGGGATAACATTTGCAGGACCTCCCACCTATAGGAAGTGTATTAGGTAAATACAGTAAAAATAAACAAGGTTTAAACAATTGTTAATAAAGACAGGTATGGCTGCGGCCGAAAACCGTCACACAAACAACAGTAAAACAATACAGTAATGGGTGAGGGGGCATTGCAATATGATGTCATAATTTGAGGGGGGAGGGGGGGTCTGCCAGAGTGATGACATAGTACCGTATGTGGAACCACATGTGACCACATAGTACCGTAAATGGAAAATGTGATGACGTGGGGGGGAGGGGGGGGTCTAAAAATAGCGATTTTTTGATGACATCATATTGCAATGCCACCTGAGAACGCAACAATCCTAATTAAAAGCGATTCCGCGTCTGGGTTTGTCCCAGCCCATGAGATTTTTATTATCATATGCCGTCTTTTCTTACTCATCAACAAGCTTCCTAATATTATATAATGTATTTATTTTATTGTCTAAAGTGTTCCACGTGGACATTTTGCAATGCAAACCTCATAAGAGATACGATACGTTAGTAGTACTCAACTTAACTTACATACTTAATTTAAAATATCAACTATGACTGTATCAGAAATAGAGAATATTTATCCTGTCCACATCCTAACTCGAGGTAGTTTGCGATCTAGTAGATGATGATGATGATGATGATGATGATGATGATGATGATGATGATGATGAGTGAGACGGTGTTTCTGCAAAAATATGGAAAAGAACTGAATGTCATGCGGCTGTAGAGATTGGATAAAATGAAATATCATTTAATTCTCCCATTCATCAAAAGTAGAAATTAATTACATATCATAACTCGCCATGAGGCAGGTCGAGGCTCATACATTTCTCATCATGATCCACATTTATAGTAAGTTCGTCAATTTTGTCGGTGATCACATTGACACAGGTTGCTGGCTCGGAGTACTTCTCATCTTGTCAGCATGAGCATATGTATTCATAAAACGGAATGAATTTGGAACATCAATCCTATTTGGTATAATTTACTGTAGTTTATATTTACCTGGAGCGCCTGCTATTTCCTCAACATTGGGAAGGTCATGATTGTGCTCGACAATGTCCATTAAATTCTGTTTGGTTCCCAAAACCAACACCTTAAGCTCATCCCAACATTGGATCACCCGTCCAAATATGAGACATGCCTCACTACGTTCCTCGCCAACCTGCCAACCTTTTTCAAGGTTCCAATGCATCACTCTCAACCGTTTGATTAGTGGTTCATGTGGATCCATCTCAGCTAAAACTTCATCAATGCATTGAAGTTGCTCCTGCTTACATCCTGAGCTATTTAAAATGGCGGACCTGGGGAACAGTGTTGAAATAAGTTTTAAACATAGCCATCCCTCACCCTGTTTACTGTAATGAAAGATTAACTTTTAGTGAGTTACCTAGCTACATTCATCCAATCAATCATTTCTTGGGACCCTTCAGTCATCTCTATCAACGAGGCTTCCATCTTTGGAATATTTTCTTTTTCCCCGTCCCAAGCCAGTTTCAGATCATGAATCATTTCGCGAAATTTGGGAACAAGTTGACTCTTGCGGGTCTCCAGTTTATCGAGTAGCGATTCCAGTGACTTGACGTTAACATCCCCCGATTGTACATGTTTCTCCAGTTTTGAACTGTGATAAGGATATTTTTACGACTTATAAAATAGTTATTGCCTGTATCTACTTCATAAAATTATGTCATACTTACGCTGCACAGCTATCGGATTTATTTCTGTCAACACTTGTGGTAAGTTTCTGGAACCGGACAAGAAACTCTGTAAATTCGCCAAATTTATTTAGAATTCTCTTCGCGATCAATGTCTCCAGTTGAAAACCAAGTTGGTTGACTGTGCCAACAACCAACTCGCCATATGCATGTCCGTCCCCAACAATGTCATTCTTCATTTGTTCCAAGGTATCAACCTCTGAAATAAATTCCTTCAATTCCAATTCTAATGCATTGACGTCCGTTGGTTGTGTTTCCCCAATCCTCTTCTTTAATTGGAACGCCTTCAAGATGAATGCAAAGCACTTCAAATCCCCTATCATAAACTTCGTTTCCCGAGCAACCGATTTTCGAAACATTCTTAGTTCCTGTGACATTAGCACAACTCGATCCATCACTAAACTTGTGATGGTTTCAGGGAAAGTGGACAATTTCTCTTTAATCCCATTTAGATTATTTCTATGAACGGTATGTTCAGCCCCGAATTTGACAAGTATCTGGCACCTTTCCTGTTGATTGGGCAAAAGATAAATAGATTGAATTTCATTTCAATCTCGTATCATTTGTTAAATATTCCTCAGTTAGTTCTTGTAACAAACTCTTACCTCATACGCTGCAAATGAATCAAAGTTGTAGTTCACATCAGCCACGATTAAGTCCTCCATCTCTACAAGCCACTTATCCTCGTCCCTTATCAGAGATAACAATTGGAACCACTCATTTCTTCTGGAAAAGAGGTAGCACACAACGATATAGCTTTCTTTTACGCCGTCCATCTTGGACTTGATCTGGAGACTGTCTGCACCAGGGAAATTAGCCAAATTGTTGGCCTCGCTTTCCAGTAGCTGGATTGTCAAGGAGTAATCCTCAATATGTGTCCTTATGAGTTGCTCTGGATGGGACAATGACAATATAATTAATTTTGGATTGAATTGGTTAAAGTACAGATCGAATTGACTTAAAATGTAGCACTTTGATTACGACTGCTACTTTACCATAATTGGGATTAACTTGATCGGTGTCCCCATATATAATCAAGTTTATCCACCTATCATTTGATCTACCCAAATCTTCCATGCATTGGTGTAGCTGCTGGAGTTTAGAATACAATGCATCCATTTCCATATTTGATTCCTGTCCAAGTAATACTTGGCGGTTTTCCAATTCCATAAAAACTTATTTTAAATTAGTTGATGTTTGCTGAAAAGGTGCCTGGTAGAGGTTAATTCGTTTTTCCAATTAAAAATTTCTAGTTGTTAACTAATAAAATGAAACTTTTTTTCTTCTTTACATGCACTAACAACTTATTCGTTGCTCTACTGCTGGCAAGCCTCCTCAGTTAATAATGATGCTATGACAGTGGCAGGATAGAAGGTTATGAATTTATGATACTGAAGTTGCACCGAGTGAATCCCTTCACCTAAATTAATCCCCACTGGTCCAGTATACACACAAACCAAAATAAACGATACAAACGATACCGTAAAAATAACTTGCTCCATTGGGAAAGTGTATGATATGAAAGCCACTTCTTTTCTAATTTCATTAATATAAATATAACTGGTACATTTTTCAATGCTGCAGGTACATGCCCTGTTGTTCCTCTAAAAATAAATAAACATATAATTCAAATCAGTATGAAAAATGCTTTTTGCAATATTTTTTCATATGACCAAATTTTGGCCGGGACTTTTGACCTATTTCCACTTATCCAACATTGCCCATCTTCAAATTTAAAGTCAAATTAGTTCTTAGCTATCGATAACCACAAACACAATTTTAAAATTATAACACATTATCAAGTTACCGTGAGAAAGGACGAAGGACGTATTTCTATACAGAGAGACATCTCAATCTAAAGAACTTGCTAAGGCTATCATACTATCATACAATTATCGCCCACGGGTCAAGTAAGTCCCAGTCCTGAATGCATAAACAAAACATATCAAATACTACACGAGTACGCAACCCTTTTCATTCCTGCACCAAAGCAAAGTAAAACAACCCAACTAGGTATCATTTGTATTATATTTTATTTTCATCAATGCGGTCCTCGTGCAGTGCACTTTCTAGAAAAGTAAGATATATTCCATTGTGTTAAGTGTGTCCACCCCAAAGTTGAAGGACAGTATTGGAAGGATAATGAACACAAGGACAGTGAAATGTATTTGTCACTTTCTATATTTTTAAGCTTCTACACCAGTAGCACCCAATACATCGAAATGCAATATATAATACCCACTAGCCAAATATCAATGTAAGTAGTGTCATGAAAAATTTGAAAGGTGCCAAGGATTCAGGTCCCTGTACTTTTACTTCCCTGTGAACAACGCCATGTACAACTCTGTAGAAGACGCATCCCCCTATTGCATTTACTTTTCATCCCTTACCTTTTGTATTTTACTATGAATGTTGAATTTATCTTTTAGTTTGCTTTTGCTTGTCATTCTTCATAATATGATAAATATGATAATGATAAACTACCTGAGCTAGAAACCGGGTGGACACAGTTGGTAGGGAATATACACTATTACTGGTTTGGGTAAATGTTGAAGGATATAAAGTTTAGTTTTCCCGTGAGCATTTTGTCTCATATACCCACATAAACCATCTACATGTCACTATCGGTAGTTCTTGAATTAATATGGGTAAAATTGCAAGTTATTGAGTTTCGGAGCTACATATTGCAGTCTGATATTTGAAATAATTTGCATGGCAATAATATTCCTCGTTTCCAACTCTTCATCGTTTTGAAACTAAAGGTTGAGTGACAAGGGGAAAAATTGGAACAAATGCTATAGTTTGTATTAGAGGATATGGCTTTATACAAGAGTAAAAATATTCCAGCTCGGGACAAAGGGAATAAATCTCGAGACGAAGAAGTGAAACAAGGGCTAAAAAATACTGGAACGATATGGAAGTGTAACAAATGTGATGTCGTATACAAGAATAAATCTAATCTGGTGCGTCATTTAAAATACATTCATGACCCGGAATTTAGAAGTAAATTTGAATGCACATTTTGCACCAAGCAGTTCACAAACCAGTATAAATTAATGTATCACCTCTCGAAACACACCAAAGAGAAGCCATACTTTTGTAAGCTGTGCATCAGTGAATTCTCAACACAAAAAGAGCTTAAGAGTCATTCGGAGACACATAATTCGGGTAGGATGAGGAACTTCCAGTGCGACATCTGCTTCCAGAAGTTCTTTACTAGACAGGCCTTACAGCGCCACATTCCCACTCATATAGACAAAATGACGAGTGCATACAATTCTGAAGTTCGCCGCCATCCCTGTCCACGTTGTCCTAAACGATTTTGCTCCAAGCTAGCACTTACAAGACACTCCCAAATTCATGATTCAAAACGTAAAAAGACGCTCGACTGTAATCTATGCCCAAAGAAGTTTTATTCATATTATGGCCTAAATCATCACATACGTCGTCATTTGAATGAAAGGCAATTTGCTTGCAAGATTTGCGACAAGTATTATTGTACAATCTCAGAGCTAAACTGTCACCAACAGTTGCATAATGATGTTAGATCTTTCAAATGTGAACAATGTGGGAAATCTTTCAAGACTATGAAATATCTGAGACGACACAATGTAGTTCACAGTGAGGAGCGAAAATGTATTTGTGAAGAATGTGGAAAAGCATTCAAAAACAGGGTGGGCTTGACGGGTCACATCAACATTCACAAAATGAAGAGATTTTCTTGTAAAACATGTGGCCGTGAATTTGCCTCTAAAAGTAATTTAAAACGGCATACCAACGTGCATTCCGATGAACGAGAATTTAAGTGTCGATTTTGCACTAACACGTATAAAACGACCGGCGCCCGGTGGGTCCATGAGAAAATGCGTTGCAAAGCGAGGAAGAAACCTATCCAGGTATACCTAATTTAATTTCATACACTAAGCGGAAATGATAAAAAATTATCAAACGTAAAACACAAACTAACGAAATGACGTTCATTATATTTGCAGTATGATGCCAAATCGAAACCGACGGTGTGAAACTCTGCTGCTAACATACCCCTTCCTTTCCGGCTCGGGAAACGATTAAACAAATAATATGTTTGATGCCTAATTGAGTTTATTGGTTGGTGGTTCCGAATTGTAATTAGTAGAAATATATTTATTATTATTTATTAAATAATATAACATTTAATAGAGGAACGAACTTGCAACTTATGTTTAGGTAGAATAAGAAATAACTATTGGTTGTAGCCTTGTAAAGGTATGCATTTTAAAAAAAATTAACAAAAATTTACTAATGCGTTGTGCAAATTCCTTTGACTTTGTGGCTCACGTTATATCTATTTTATTCTCATTTTTGTGCTGCTTACGTATTTGAGATTTAGTTTAATTCTCAAATAATATTAGTGGCTATCTAATATAGTGCCTTCTTTCAAATTGGAAAGTCAATATTCAATTAATTTTATTTTAGTACTGAAAGCAGCTACAAGGCTCCAATAAAAAATGTAAATTTGATTTTGCGGTTGGAAAAAACAACGCAGAATCTCTTAGGGTGGGTATGTATGTATCGAATGCAGAATTTATTTGCGATTGTATCTTTCAAAGCTGATTAAATATAATTGGTGATAAGATAATTATATTTATTATAATAAAATATTGCTACTATGTAATTCTAATTCTGAATTAGTATATAACATTACATATTCTATTTTACTGTTAAGCATAAGGTTAAATAAATGATAACTTACCGCTGAAATTACAATAAAACTTTCATATTCAAATTCATCAATCAACAAGTACATATTCGTAAATAGGCATGCTATTACCCACAATTAGTTAAACACTGGACTTGGCTTTGAGAATCATGTCTTGAGTAATGGTTCTGGAAGTAAATATTACCAATTAGCCCCAGCTCATGGCTTCTAATCCTAAAATTATCCTTAGCGATTATTTCCACATCCGAACGGATACATGATCCCATAAGCCTTCTCTGTCTCTCCATTCCATTTCATTGGATTTGGAAATGAAGTCCAAGTCAAACTGAACCCCTTCAATCCACACGGTCAAATTACATAGCCTGAATCCGATGTGCTGGTTTTTGCTGGACATGACGGAAGTTGCTGGAAATATTTGTTTGGAGCAATTCTAAGTGTCCATCCACATCATGTCGAGTCTTCTTGAGACGCCCCAATCATATTTCAAAGCTCTGGAAGCAGCTCGAAAGGAGCTGGCCTTGGGAAAGCTGGAATAGATTCAGCTGGAATATTGTAAGAGCACCTGATCGAAAGGAATAAGCATGTACTAATGTCACAATGAAATATGATGCGAGTAAATGAATATTTTGAGGAAATGAAAAGTAGTATGCGAGATCTTGAACAGGCACTTTTTAGAGAAAGAGCAGCTCTTGCTGCGACAATATCAGCGGTCGGCGGGATCCCCTTCAAGATATTGCGAACTTCAAGAAACCCCGCAAGAGCTGTGTTAAGCATTGGAAAATTAAATGATGATAATTTGTTCATGTTTTGTCTGATCAATAATCGGAAAATATGGAAAATTCGGTGGTCTGGAACTGAAACATGTGGGAAATACCTCTTATGGCAAATAGGGACAATTTAGAATTTTGCAAATCATCGAATGAGTAATTTGTGTCGAGTTTATGTAAACTAAGGAAATAAAAATACCAATTGCTAAATACCTTTCAAGGAACCAAATCCATTCATAATCATTTAATTAAGAAAGTGAAAATCACGTAACAAGATATGTACATCTCAAATTAAAACATAACCGTTCCCTAATCAAAATGTTTTCTTATTTTAAAATTAGAAGTTCAGAATTAGCAGTTTCGGAAGTGAATCATAATATAAATTGTAATAGATATTACTCTAATCCGGATTCAAAAGTTCGCAAAGTTGTATTTGGTGAGGGTAGTGGATCTGGACTGATAACCTTTTTAAATCACCATCCGCAAGTCGCATCCATACCGCCCAATTTACATTTTCCAGGTTTTGAAATGCTTCTCCTGAAAAGTTGAAACCGGGACATGACGAGCTCTAATTATACTTCTGTTTTGTCTAAACGATTTCATGGAAATGCTGTTCCCTTTATATGTCTCTCACTAGTTATTTAGTGATTGGTATTTCATAAGAACCGGCTAAATTCGTCATATCTCATAAGGTTATTAATATGAACAGCATAAATCATGTAAAACTCAACAAGTTTCGGGTAATCATTTTGCAATCAATGTTCCAACTACTGTGTAATGTCAAAAGCTTCAGATCTCTAGTGACAAAGCAGCATTCCAAGTAAACATATTTTGTATAAGCGTAGTCAATTTTAGCTATTTAATTTATCCAAGCAAGTGTATGATTAGGCGGAATGTCTCTGCTTCTATTTCGGACTTTTAGGCAATTTATATTCATAGCTTCATGGAATATTATGACGGATTCAATTTATTGAACTGATTCTTTAAATTGATATCAAATCAATTAATATTACTTATGGTAACAATCTCATGTAAACCCTGAATACATTTCGACATTTCCACTTACAATTAATCATTCAGTTAGTCGATATGAGAGTATTTATAAAAAGGTGTAAGTTAGGATGTATGAGTAGAAGGGAGTTCAGTGAATTTTTACGAAGTACCAGGAGCGACAGGAGCAGGAACAACTTTAAAAAAAACAGGAGTTACTTGGTCAACTCGTTTCCAATAGTATACAATAAATATATATTTTGCAATGGGGAACTCTCCGACGTGCCTCGGTCCCCAAGCCGACCTAATGGTGACATTCCCAACGATTGATTCCATAAGCTCTGCCCAAGCTTTGGAGAGGGACGCTCTTGGGGTCCAGTCCACCCTGACGGACTTTGTCTCCCTTCCAACCTCCTTCGTACCCGGGGCTGGCCCCTTCCTCGTCTTTCTAATAAACTTCCTTGGCTCTACTGATTTTCGGGATATATCAGCGGGCTTCATTAGAGCCCAGATTCACGAGTCAATTTTGGAAAACGACATAATTCATTACAATGCCAAAATCACGACAATCAAGAACTCCCTAGCAAGGCTCAATCGAACCGATTTAGCCAGGTGGCAGATACAGTCCGAAATTATTCATGCGCTTCGAGGGTGAAAATAAAATTATCGCGTCAACTTATTTATAAATAATTAATAAACTATGTATCGAGGTTAGGCATTTATTAGTGTTGATTTGATTTGATTGCAGAAGTGAATTCCTATTCAACGTGGCCAAGGACCCAAATCATCTTTTCAGCAAGTACCCCGTGGTCAGCATGCCCCATTTCATTCGGATCATGAACATTCTTTGGGCCACTTTGCAGATTTCTTCCAAGTTGGATCCAACATTGAAAGTGGGAAACGCAGCCACCCAAAGGGAGATGTCCCGCGTCATACGTTCATTTGTGAACAACTTCTTTGGGAAACGGGGCAAAGGCATTAGCTGGCGCAATTGTGGCTTCACAATTTTTAGCAGTCAATGTCTGGTTTATGATCGACCCTGGCTCAAGACTCGTGGTGGACGTTGGCGGGACGGAATAATTATTAGGGGACCGGGATATGGATGCCACCCAGAGTCGAGGGAGTATTCCAGTCTTAGGGAATATAAGGACGCTTCAGAATATGGATCAAGCTTGAAGCAGGCTTATGAAAAATATTTCAGGAATTCCTTTCCAGTAAGATATTGAAAGTGATGCTATTATAATTGTTGCGGATATGTTATAGACATTACAATTGCATTGCTAACAATTTGGCTATTTAATCCCTTTCAATATTTCTCAACAAGCTGTTTATATGAATGAAACATGTCATGTGAATGTGAAAATATAATCATTTACACCGATAACACAGTTGGCTGCATACATTAAAATCATAGTAATGATATATCCATATGTCCGCATTGACTTTAAAAACTGGTGCAGACAGTAAACCTTCAATAAATTTGACAATATGGAATCCGCAGTAATCTGCACTCAGTCATTTTAGATGCAACACTTAGAATTCGCACTTGCGAGTTGTTGTTTTGCTACTACACCGCGAACAGATTTTTAGTAATATGTATGTCATTTCTCATTCCAGATTTTTTTATTTTGCTTTAACTTTTATTGAACATCAACTTTATGGTGAATTAAATGATGGCTTTCGTTCCATGCAGCATTCCTTTCATGTAAGCTTAATAAACGGTTAAATAGCTTGAACTTTATGTGACCGTCAATATCAATATCATCATACCATTTCCATAATCCATATCATATTCATCACTGCGTCACCTGCACAATTCGTAGGTCAGCAGCCCATCACGCATTAAACATATCATTTATGGCAAGGATGCTCACATTCAGTGATCCAGTCCAATTCCATATTCCGTTGGAAAGTGGAAAATTACCAAAGTTGTGAAACCAAACAAAATACCACATTTCCACTAAAGTGTAAGAATTGTAGTAATGAGCCTCTAAATGGAAATGCTCACTTGACAAGAGAACCTGTTTGACCAAATGCCATATAGCCAAATATAAACTACCTAAATGTGTCTGAGAGGAAAAGAAAGAACGCCTGCCACAGTATTAATCAATAGCCTTTATCTTCACCAACTAACCAAACAACAAGTATTTGAGTAGTTCGTGTGGGCCTAACACAAGCACACATGCAACTTGCATGATATGGTTTTTTACATTAGTTTGGTCCATTTTATGAAAAGCTTGCCATATTATAAAGTTTACACTTCAGTGGCATGACTTCGTGCAAACATGTTGTGACTGTGACTTTCCGGTCGTGCCTTATAATCCTGGTCAAAGACATTAAATTGAGCAAGATAAACCAGTTGGTGGTTACTCATGTATCTATCTTTAATCTTTAGTTGAGCAGTTAAATATGATTTAAACAAGGCTTACATTCCTCGTTGCCTTTTCACGCTAAGCTACTGCGACAAAATTTTATTTTTTATTTGGAGATTTTTTGGACTTTTGTAAGTTTGTTTATCCGTTGAAACCATCGACGCAGTCATGTTCCAGAACGCGACATTTTACCTTATCCATAGGTATTCCGAAAACCTTTATGGGCAACAGGCCCAACAACAATGTCAGATCACCCCCGCTCCACCGGACGATGTTAATAAGAGGTCATGTAACATTTTGGAGAACCGATTAACCGACCTGCTGCCCCGGAATCAATGGTGAGCTATTATAATTTAATTAGCCCAATTAATAAAACTTCCTACCGTTCAAATAGTGCCACTAATTTGATTATGCATGGTTGTCTTTTTTCCAGGGATATCCGCGTATCCTTCAGTGGATTCAACTTACCCGGAAAATCATATCATATATCAGAACCTCAACAACAGTCCCAGAAGCTGCGACCAAACAGTGTAGTTGTGAGTGGAGAGGTTCTGAATAAGCTCCATTCATTAATGCTATATAACACGGAGAGTGCCCGGCTGAAGCTAAAACTGAGCGCTGATTTGGCCTTCCAAGCCAATTTGGGGACAAATCCTCCCGAGAGCCTGTTGACAACCGTCACCTATGAAAGTGGTAAGGAAACCCACCAGACTGATCATTAATAATTTAAATATATTAGTGAGCAAATTAAGTAACCAATAAATATTTAATTTTAAGAACTTCTCCCACAATTACTGAATGGACGCAACGACCATGGAAGCTACTGCTCCACACGAACAGGCCCAGCCACTTCCGTCATGTCCAGCAGAAACCAGCATATAGGGTTCAAGCTGTGTAATTTGAACGTGTGGATTGAGGGAGTTGAGTTTGACTTGGACAACATTTCAAAATCCAATGGAATGGAGGGGCAGAGAAGGCTTCTGGAAAGTGGACTGCGTTCGATGTGGAGATAATTGCAAAGGATAATTTGAGGATTAGATGTCATGAGCTGGTGCTAATAGCTCAAAGCCCAGTTTTGGAAACAATGCTGACAAGGAGCAATTTTGTGGAATCCAAAACCAGACAGATTCCCATGGAGGATAGGTCCAAGGAAGATGTGATGGCATTTCTGACCTTCCTCTACTGCGGGGATCTTGGATCCACGTTGACGGACACGTCCTTGGGGATCACATTGTACGAGATGGCTCACTATTATGATGTCAAAGGATTGGAAGTGGCAATTAAGACGGTGTTGGTGAGCAGACCCACGGATTCCTTCGAGGTTGACACTGCCATACAACTATTTAATATGACTTGTGCCACTGGTGACATGGAGCTAAAGCAGAAGGCTGCGGACGTTCTTGAAATGTAAGAGCCTAACCTAATATTGAAACCAACTAATTAACTAATTATAATTATTACATGGTACGGTTAAAATATTTAATGGTTGATTGAGGGAAATATATTATGTGGTACGGAATGGTTAATTATTGTTCATTAGAAAGACACATGAGGAGATCCTATCTTCGGAGCTGTTCAAGGAATTGACCGCCCCAGTTATCAGGGAGCTGTTGGTGATGTCCCGTCGCATGTTCTAAAGAACCAGAGAATTTCCTTTTCGTTTTCGCACTTTCAATCTTAATATTATTGGATACAATTGCATGGGGTACCTGGGCAACTTCTTGCGGATTAATAAATTTGAATAGCAAAATAAATGAATGTTTTTATTTGAAATATTCAATTGTTCATATTTACAATTAGTTACCCTTAAATGCTTGATAGTAAAATAAATATGCATCAATTTACCCTGGACACATATATCTAGCTATATACGATTTAGAATTACTAACAAAATGTGAGTGTATGATCAGTAATTATAATGAATCAGTGTTGAATGATACGATGTGTCGATCTTCCTAACAACTTTGGTCTCACATAACTTCTACATCAGACGCATGCACACCAAAATAGATATTCAGAACGGTGCGGTGGAATTTATTTTGATTTATTTTAACTCAAATTTGTATTTAACCTTGTTGTACTCAAATAATGTTAACTTAATATTGATTTATCAATTTCAAATAATACAAATAATGATTAAATAATTATATTATTTAGGGATAAACTAAAACAAAAAATAGCAATAATACGTTTGCAATACATTGAAGTCAAAATTTACACAACGCAAAGGAATTTGTGTCACGGAAAAGTAACGAATTACATTTTTTAAATCTATTCCTTCCCAAGGTACACTAACTATTAGTTTACATATTAGAATTATACAGAAGTTTTGTGTTACTTCCAAAGTTATATATAAATAATATTACATATACAGGACCGTTAAATATAACATTAACACAATTAATGTGATACATAAATTACATAATATAACCTTACATACATACATAACATAAATTTGCTGAATCGCTTTCTGAGTTGGAAGAGATGGCGTAGTAATGTAGCCGGAAAGAGTTATTCTAAATCTCAAATAATAGATACAAAAAATGTACAACTTGCTCATAATTTGAATTTTGTACACAAGATATAAATCTGCAGATTTTTTTTATCAAATTAGGCAATTGCATCAGTTGTCCTGGTTTCAAACCGTCGGTTTGGTATCCTGAAATCTGATAAACGTCATTTCGTTTGTTTGTATTTTCTTTATGCTTGTTCAGTTTATTAGATGATTATGGGAAATTTAGGTAATTTACAATATATAAAACTCTTGTATACCGGATATGTTTTTTCCTTTCGACAACGGCCCCTCCGGAAACCGCTCGCTTTGTAAGTACTAGTTTCAAAGGCTTCGTTTAAATTATCTTTCAATGCACTTATTGGGAATGCACTTGAGCATGCCGTTTTAAATTACCTGGACTTGCAAATTCACGGCCGCATGCTTTACATGAAAATCTCTCCCTCACCCTTTTGTGCAGGCTCATGTGGTTCCGCAAGCACCCTCTCTTTTTGAAAGTTTTCCCGCATTCTTTGCAAATCCAGAGTCGCTCCTCACTATGCACAGCTTTGTGTTCTTGCAGAGCTTGCTTAGACTTGAAGGATGTGGGACATTGTTCACACTTGAATGCTCCAACATCACTATGTGCTTTTTGATGAGTTTTTAGATGTGAGTTTCGTAAGAAAGACTTGTGGCAAATATCGCAATCAAATTGCCTTTCATCTAAATGCGCACGTATGTGACAATTTAGGTCAGTACATGTATAAAACTTCTTCATGCATAGATTACACTCAAACGTCTTTTTACGGTCTGAATCATGAATTTGGGAATGTCGTTTTAGTGTGTCACTGGACAAAAATCTTTTAGGGCAATGTTGACAGGGATAGCGGCGAACTTCGGAGTTGTTCGCACTCGTCATTTTGTCTATATGAGTGAGAATGTGACGCTGTAAGGCCTGTATAGTAAAGAACTTCCGGAAGCAGATGTTACACTGGGAGTTCTTCTCCCGGTCAGAATCATGTGTCTCCAAATGATATCGAATTCCTAATGGTGTTGAAAATTCACTTGAGCACAACTTACAAAAATATGGCTTCTCTTTGGTGTGCATGAAAATGTGATGCATTAATTGGTAATGGGTTGGAAAAGGCTTCGTGCAAAATATGCATCCAAACTTATTTCTGAACTCCGGGGCATGCGTGTATTTCAAATGACGCGACAGAACATATTTATGCCTATATTCGACGTTACACTTGTTGCACTTCCATTTCAGTCCAGTATTTTTGAGCCCTTGCTCAACGTATTTTTCTTGAGGATGCTCGCCGTTGTACCGAGTAGAAATATCTGTGCCCTTGTTTGAAGCCATTTCCTCTAACATACACTTCAATATTTAAATTGTATGCTCCAGTCGTCCTGCTTCTCACTCAAACTTAATTTGCAACGCAACGAAGGCGAAGAGTAAGAAATGAAACCGAAAATAATTTTAATCATTAAAAATAAGTCGAAATATGTTGTTTTGAAACTTTTAACATTTTACAATTGTAATTTTGTAATGCACTGAAACTGGAATACTGGAATTGTTTGTCTTGATTTGAATTGACTTATGCCTGTTTTCTAGTTCACAGGCCCACAACCAAACTTAATTTATAACATATCCAACACTTATGGTAAAATGCAAAAGGATAAGGTAGAGGAACAAAAAGAAAATGCAATATGTGGATGTGTCTTCAGCTATCTGTACGCAATGCATGTGCTGTTAATTCCGATTAGTTCATGTGTATCCTTTTCACACCTTCCTTCTCTCTTCACATTAATCTTAAGCTTCTTCTACACATTAGGTAAAGGTAACAGTACTCCAGTCCAATCCGTAATACTGTCGTACTCAGCATTACTATGTGCAGAAAGGCCAGAATTTATTTTATAATAGGTATGTATATCTTACATGTTTAATGCCTTGTTGGTAGAACAACAAGTTATGAAAACCCAGAGGGAAGTAACAAGAGTTCCCCTAATATTACAATATGCACTTTGCATTTTTAGAGTTAGATGGATAATTTTTCTCTATATTGTACCTCCCCAAGCCGGTGCAGTGTACATAACAAACCATCGAATGTAGCAACTTCAGCCTCAATTTTAATGAATAAACGATCCAAAAACCGTAAAAATAACTTGCTCCTGACTTATAGAGTTTACCAAAAGTATATATATATAGGGGGAAATACATTGTAACTGTATATTGTTCTAGATTTAAATCAAAATTTCGTAATTAAAAAGGAACAATTAACGACAAATGACTACCCGTGATAACAACTAAGAGGCAAAAACACATTTATTTCTTTGGCTTGCAATGTTTTTTTAAATGTGGATGCCAATTCTCATAAGTAAATCGCAAGGGATCGTTAGTTAATGACAACTAACTATTTGTTAGAACAATTAAGTTTCAAATCTGAAGTCCTGCTCAAAATGCTAAACTATTTCTCTGTTAAATTTGTAATCTTAATGACAAAACAACCGTTAACTACAATTAACTAACTGTTGTAGCAATTAAGTTAGACAATTAAAGTGATTTCCTTGCTTGCAATGCTGTATTACATCTCGTTGCCCAATCTTGAATCTTAATGCAAAACAATCGTTAATTGCAGTTAACTAACTGCTGTAACAATTAAATTTCACAGTTACCGTGATTCCCTTGCCTGTAATGCTCTATTATATCACAATGTTAAACGTTGTATTTTAATGACGAAGGAATGGTTAGTTAATTGAAATTAACTAACTGTTGTAACAATTAAATTACACAAATACAGTGGCTTCTTTGCTTGTAATGCTCTAATTACATCTCTAAAATTACAATACTTTGCTACATCTGTGTGCGGAATGCTAAGTCTTGATTCAACAGATGATGGTATTTACATTTTTGAAATAAACGAATCGATTTAGAAACTTTGCTCCGTGAAAGTCCATACATTTATGTATGGCGAAATCTTTACTTTGACCTTTGACCTACTTCTGGACATCCAATATTGCCCATCTTCGAACTCGAAACTCCAAATTTGAATACCTATCGATAGCTGAAAACAGAATTAAAAAATTCGACTCCGTTCTCTAGTTATCGGTCGGATACACACACAGACTTACTGCATATCATCAATACTTCGCGGACTTCGTCGCAAAGTAATAAGCGCGTGAAATCCTTTTCAATGATATGCTATTTACCATGTATTTCTGCATAAAGAAATTAAAATTTTGACCTTTGACCCAGTTAGAGTTAACGAATATTGCCCATATACGAACTTGACCTCACATTTTCTCCCAGTTATCGATTACTGAAAACAAAATTTCTAAATTCGACCTCGTTCTCAAGTTATCCTGCCGACAGACGGACAGAAGGACAGCGCAATCGTAATAACTTGCTAAGTCGCAAGTTAATAAGGAAACAATGGCCGGGCAACGTGCTTTGCTATTATAAAGATACTTTGGTATTTTTATTAATTATGTCGCTTGCTTTATGCGTTTAAGATTGAGTTGAAAGTAGAAATGATTTTGGAGAGAATTGCCGTCAGCCGTCAGCAATATTACATATGAATAGTTTACAATCGTTTGTATGTTCTGACTGCACTCACGCCCTTGGCTGAGAAAGTTGCCTTCATCTCGCTATCAAAAAACTCTCGAACGGTTTTGGCTTCATCACTCCCAATTTTCTGGATGTGGATGAGCTTGTTCCCATCTCGAGTTACGGTGGACTATGAACAATTTCAAAATGTCAATGAAATTAATGACTATTCTGCACCAAATACGAAGGGCGTTTGGAAGACTATTAAAATATTCAACCTCGACAAAAATAAATTCCAGTGCAAATTAACTGCTGATTGTGAAGAGATTAACCAGTATTACATCAGGATGGGTTTCCCCGACAATCATACAGTCCATGATACAATGTATAATTATGAAAGTGTGGACTGTGACACATTTTTCAACGTTCAGTCCGTGTCTTCCTCTGACCTCTACATCGCTTGGAAGGGAATAAAGAACCGATCCGGAAAGTCTTGTGACCCCAACGGTTTGAGCAGGCACTTTTTTAACGTATTACTTCCGATTCCCAACTTCGCAGAAATTATACTCGATATTTGTCAGGAGTCCTTCCAAACGGGCATTGTGCCACCCGCCGTGAAAACAAGTAAAATTGTTCCCATTCCAAAAGTGGATGGAGCCTGCACACCCGACCAGTTCCGGCCCATTTCAATCACCCCAGTCATGCTACTTTTAATGGAAAAAATTTATTTAAACAAACTGGTTCCCTACATCAATGAAAACAACTTCCTGACGAAGTTCCAATTTGGCTTCCGTACCAACCATTCAACGGAAATAGCTATGCTTGGATTAACCGACTTCGTAAAAAGGGCGGTGGATGGGGGTTTGATTTGCATTATGGTTTCAATCGATTTGCGTAAGGGGTTCGATAGTATAAACAGAGGAAAGCTACTTAGAAAGTTGAAGTTAATGTGCGGAATAAGTGATGTGTGGTTAACGGATTACTTATCTGATCGTTACCAATTTGTGGAACTAGAGCAAAAGAGCTCCAGCATTTCAAAATCGTTGCGAGGCCTTTTAGCCGGAAGCGTCCTATCTCCCTATCTGTTTGCTCTATATTTAAGTGACCTCCCCGAAGTTGACCTCATTGACCTCAGCATTTTGTTCGCTGACGACAGCAACTTCTTATTTATGGAAAAGGCTGAAAATGTGGATCTACTACGGGACAGGGTGGAGGAAGGAATGCAAAGGATACATAGCTACTTGACGGAGCACGAACTCACGATGAATGTTTCGAAAACGAAGATGATCGGTTTCTCCTCTCCCAAAAATATGCCAATTACTACCTCATTTAATTTCGTATTGAACGGATCTGTCATAACAATTTCGGAGTCATTAAAATGTCTAGGCTTGTGGCTGGACCCCTCCCTGAAATTTGATCTCCACCTACAAAAAATCGTCTGCACTTGTTACGCCCGGATTCGGTCCCTTTATATCCTGCGCCCAGTCTTGTCCAAAAAGTCTCTTAAAGTGATAGGTCAAGCGTTAGTATTGAGTGTGTTACAATACATGTGCGGCGTATGGGGAAGCACTAACTTAAAGGTATTGAAAACGGCTGAAAAAGTCATACGGGCTTTGGCTAGACTTATTCTTGGCGTCAGGAAGAGGGATAGTGTCAGTGGAGCTATCGCAAGGGATCTGGCATGGCTGTTCCCTCTGGATATGTCCAACTATCGAGTATTGTGTATTCTGTTTAAAATTGTCAAATTTGACTGCATTCCGTACTTTCATAATTTGTTGGTTAGGCAAGACTCAGTCCACAACTATAACACCAGGCATGGAGACATTCTAAAAGCTGATTGTGTACCTACTTCATTTTTAGGAAGTCAACTTTTCTCGGTGAGGGCAGCAAAACTATGGAATGATCTTCCGACCAAGATCAAGGATTCAAACACATTACCATCTTTCAAAAAACTGTTGCGGGAGCACTTACTTAAAGCAGCCATTACTTAATTCCAATTTCAGAATCCCCAAGTTGAAGAGAAAATGATTAATCCTTTTTTTCTATATCAGTGTTGGAGTGAGCGTAGAAAATATTGTGTGTATAAAATTAAGCATTTTTTTAGATTACGTTCTTTGTTTAAAAATATTCCTATTGTTCATTTAATTTGAATTCTGTTACGTCAGGATTAATGTTTGTGTGTATGCCTTCAATTACTTTTATACATATTGTCTGTAGTATTTTGTTCACTATATCAAGGGGACGGAGGAAGAGCTCACTGCGTGAGATTCCGTCACCTTTACCTCTATTGTATTAATTCTCTGATCTGACGAATAAATAATAATAATAATAATAATAACATGTCCAGCGTTTAAAATTGATTCTTGAATTGAAAAATAAAATACCTTGGCTTTGCGACCATCGGCGGTTTCCTCTTCGAATTCTTCTCCGAGACCAAAGTTGATTTCTGTGTTCTTCAAGGCGGTGAGGGTCTTGAGGGTATAGCGTCCGCTATTCTCGGAGATTTCAACGGTGGGCTTGGCCTTCTCCGCGAGTTGCCTGGCGATCATCCCAACGCCTAAATTCACAAAAAAATAGTAAATGGATGATAATAAAAATGAATTATGCACAAAATGGGCCAATGTGAGAAAAAATTCGCAGGTAAAAATGGTAAGATATGTATTTTGATTTTGCAAACTGTTTTAGTTAGCATATTTGAAACTTACCGACAGCCTTCAAATACTCTCCGAAGTTGTCGGAGGAGGTCATTTCGTATTTTCCGGTGAGAGGCATGATGATTAGTTTGATTAGTTGGGGATGGTACCGTCTGTTAGAAAACTGCAATATAAAATGTAGACAATTATTATTATTGCTGAAATTTAGAATTTTATATGAATGTGTTTATCGTTTAACAATTTTTTTTTAACTTAATGACTCTTTTAACTTACATGTGGAAGTATTTAAGATTTAGTGGGGACCTGCTTGGTATGCGTCTGTGAACTGTGAGTGATTATACCAAATCGATCCGAAGTCATTGTATTTATATTGAACTTCCAGGTGTGACAGGTGCCAAAAATAATGAACTTAGACCGCTGGACCTAAAGTGAACCCTGAAGGATGATGATGATCAAATTTAAATATCCTGTTAATGAAGTTGCGTGTAATCCATTGTAAATTTCCCGGACATGTATCTTCTCATAGCTGTTGGATAGAAGGAATGATATGATATTGTCGATGATGATGATTATGAGATTCGGTCAAATACCAAAATTATCCTCCGTGCACCTTGAACATTGGCCGTGGATTTGACGGTGCTTGAAATGGAGAACTTTTTAACTTGTTTAGGTTGATGCCGTTTGTCAGAGACATATGAAAAGGTCTCTCCCGTATTTTCATAGACGCTTGCTGTAAAACAAAGTTGAATGTAGGAAGGAATCCAGTCCCTCATTTCCCTCACATTTTCATTCAAACTGGTGGTAGAGGCCTCACCTGAGATCCACCAAAGCCTAGTTTAGCCAATAATCATGGAACGCGTACTTCGAGGGAAAAAAGTAGCATTTTTCTTTCTTCTGGTCTGATTTTCAATATCGGCCCACTTTCCCAATTTCACTCTCAATTTCATCATCCTTGGATGTACAACCAAACCAAGCCAAGTGCTTTTTTCTTGTATAATTAAATAGGTAGCAAATAAGGGGGAAATTAATTGTAAGTAGAATAGTTTAATTGCTAGTTAGTTGGGGTTTAATTATTGTTCTAATATTTGGGAAGATACTATCGGGAAAATAAATACTCTCTTAAAAAAGTACCAAATTGGTCATTTGTCCGCAGTGCCCAGTGACACGAACTGATAAATTTGATTATTCCATCGACAAGTGCATCAAGGCCTCCTCCC
>JAQIXQ010000532.1:0-26763 GCA_034700485.1 Pseudosinella alba
TCCTCAGCAGTCCCGATCCCACTTCATTCCATTCCTTACTATATCCTATTCCTAGACAAATCTACGAGATATCTACACATTACACATATAAAATGCTTTCTTGCCAAATTAATTTGTATATTTTTTTTTGTCAAAAATATCTAATCTGAATATATTTGTTCCAACTGAACATGAATTAATAAAACTATACACTTAATAGCTGAAGGGGTCCTTCAATGAACCCATTGTTGCCCTGCCGGACCTGCAACCATTGCTTGTTGATGGTTGTTGAAAGCTGATGTTGTAGTTGGGGCGGTATTCGATGCGTGGTGATGAATTAAGCTGGTGGGTTGACCTCCATGTTGTATAGACCCTGATCCTGACACCATGTTCCCAAGCGTCATCGTTCCTGTTTTTAAAAAGGACCTAAAAGGGTTAGCCATTTTTGTCATGTCAATTACTACTGTTTTCTACTGCTACTTTAAATAATCTACATTTCTACAAAAATTCAACTGTACACAAGGGACGATGGGATTTACCTCCATTATGAAGCTGAGAGATGTTTGAAGGTCCCGTTTGTGTGGTGACTACGTTACTGATTGAGGATCCAAAGTTAAAGTCGATGTCCCCTCCGAGGTTCAGTTCAGTCTGGAGAACTGCATCTACATCACAATCATCAAACGGCCCTACATCTATGTTGAAATCCAAGTCACTGGATGATGGGATGGACTGAAGTTTGCTGTCATGAAGTTGGCTATAATTCGGATAGTATTCGTGATGATCCTAAAGGGTTTAAAAGTAATAATTTTAATTGCACAGCCAGTCATATTTTATGAACATAATCAGAATCTATAAACTACTTGATGATGATGCACTTACCCTTGGTTCCAGTTTGATGAACCCTGCAGAAGAAGCACCTCCATTTGCCCCGACATTTTGGAATGATGAGTTAGCTGAATTTGTTGAATCGGAACCTTGAGCTTGCTGGAAATTCTGGAATCAAACAAATCAAATATTGATTTAATCACATTAATGACTTATGTATAATTTAGAAGCAATGATGTGATTCAGAAAAATATATTAACTGACCTGCATTACATAAGGAGTATTGTTGAACTCAGTGGCTGGAACGGCTGTGGGTTGTCCAGCACCAGGGAGGAAACAAGTGGTATCATTAAGTTTCATCGTGTTCGCCAGGCTGCCAGCAAGCTGTTCCGTTCCAAACCGGTCATTGGAGTTAGCTAAGTTTGAGGAGCCATAAGAGTTTGTGTTGGGGGCAAAGGAAACATAGTCCAGGTTCCAGGGGGACATTGGTGGGACTTGATTGTCATGAAGATCTATCACTGGCTCATTCACCCCAAGGATTGGACTTAGACGACCACATGAGCTAGCATTGGAACTTGCCCTGGGGCGAAAGTCTGGGGAAAGTTGTGAGAAACTGTGTAGTACCTGCATAGAGTGAAAGAAACGTAAAATAAATCTCATTAATCATTAATGTCCACATTTTAAAGTAGCAATTCATATGGAATGTAGCTATTAGCACTTCAAAAAGTTTTCAGGAAAAAACTTTCTGCATGCATAATGGCATGACACAATATATATGACAAAAAATATTACCGAAGGTGATTCATCACTGCCTGGAAAGATATCAAGCCCTTCACCGAGAGATGAGCAGGGGCTTGGAGTATCCAGAACTGTGGTTCCATTCTTCAAAGCTTCGATCCTCTTCCTTATGCGACCCCTTCTCTTCTCGTACTTGCTGGTTTCCATACTGGTAGCACGACGACGAGCTGCTTTCCCTGGTTTAGCATCCGGATTCAGCATCCACCAGGAAGACTTCCCGGTTCCCTCGTTCTGGACCCTGATGAATTTGTTATGAAGAGACAGGTTGTGACGAATAGAATTCTGGAAGAAAAACAATAAATGACATATTTTAGAACGGAGAAATTCTCGGAGAGGATAAATTAGATTGATATTAATTGCATTGTAAGCGGTAGAGAAAGCAAGAAACTTTTTAAGCTGCAAATGCACCTACCCAAACAAAGCTAAATATTCTAATTTTTTAAGCAATTTCATATAACCCCCTTGTTAATCCTTTTATGAGGAAAAACTCTATTTTATCATCCTTATCATTTTCCTTGTCCAAAATCATGAATATTAAACAAAATCCTTCCACAGTCTAGACCTCTCAAGTCACCATTAATCACTTGAGTAAATGTTCTTTGAACTGTGCTCAAAATCTGAGAATCCCGCTTATTGCGGAAACGATATGTTTTTATTACTATTACGAAGTGGCACAGTTAGCCTCAACTTGATCAACCCCGGTGATAAGTGTTGTCTCCTGCCTGGCTCACTGATGACCATCTATTTTCACTTTTCCCAGAAACCATGCATAATCTGCATCTTCATAATTATACTACGTATCAACAACCAGCCTCAAATATTCGTTACAGACATTAAATGCGCAATTCAAATTTCAATACTGTGCCATGGACAAAGGATAACTCCAAAACGTAATATGGAAGCATCATCATCCCTTGTTTCAGAATGCATAAATGATCAGTTTATCATTAATCTTATTCATGTAGATTTCTCCACGCGTCTTACAGAAAATTCCTCACTGGTTGCAATACACTTACATTCTATGATAATGTGCACAATCCTTAGAAAACCAAAGTCCCTTTACCATGTAACGTCATGATTATGATGTAATCATCCAACATTCATTAAGCAATTTAGTTTCCTCCTGTTCATCATTATCATACGACTTTTACTTATAATAACCCGCTGCAGTCACCACAAGGATCAAAGTTGTCAACCACCCAGTCACCCCTCATCATTAAGAAAGGGAAATGACAGGGAAGTAATTAATTCATCATTTCATATGCATAGGATTTTTAATAATCCGGGGAAGAGATTAATTATCACATCACATTCTATTATCTCCACGCATTACTTAATTCCCTATTATTACCCAGAAATATGAAGCATGAACATGAGCTATGTACGAACATTAGTGTATGGAACATGCTAAAACAATAGGGACAAGAACTAAAAGTAGGAATTAACATTCCGACAACCCTCATCATCATCCCTATCACAAAAATCTCTTCATCATCATTATTATCTTCTTATCACCACCACATAAATACCCATCCATATCCCTGTATTAGGTCAAACTCAGTTCTGAATAAAGCTGGAAGCTTAAGCTCATAAAAAAAAATTGTACGTAACAAGTTTCTTTAGCCTTTACAACAGGGTATTAGACCTCGGCTTAAACATTATATATCATATCATTTCTTTTGTCAAGCAGAAATTCCACATAAGCATAGCCAGAGAAACTTTTATAAGTTTATAACAATAAAGATGAGGAAGAAAGGAGAAAGCTCTGAGCTAAGTTCTATTGTCTCCCCCTTCAAAGCTTCTCTGGATGTGGATGCTACAGCGACATCATCCTCATCATCATGATCATGAGCATAATGTCTCCCCCTCCAATTGATTATAAATGGGGAAGTCACTTTGTTCGAAATTTTGCGTGGCATGGCATTATGGAATCATTTCAAGCTGATCTCATTAATATCCGATCAACATCCTCCTTCCCTTCCCTCATATCCAAAATGGAGTTGAGGGGTAAATTTATCATTTTTTCGGGGATAGTCTCCCAATCAAAAGTCATTATTCGGTTCAGTGCTGCTATTCCACACAAGTTTTGCCTTGCCATAGTGGATGGTGGCATGGAAGATTTGAGACTTTTGTGCTTTCTCCAATATCGGTACTTTCTCCCAGCCAGATATGCAATAACAAAAAGCATCTATCTCCTCTCCATCCACTCTTTTCTTTTCCTGAACAAATGATTACGATACGACATGCTGTTGGATGGAGGAGGAGTAGAAGCATCAGAATAAGACATTTTCATTTGGGCTTGGTCTGGGTAATAATATTGAAGTTACAAAATCTTGCGTATATGTACCTATGTGTCTACCTATTATAAAGTAAACCATATGCATTCATTATGTCTTGGAAGGACAAGTGAGTGACACGCACGAACCAGAGACGAACAACCAGAATACCTTAATGTGACATCAACTTACTAAAGTCTCGAACACAAATTTTCCATCCAATAAAAGAGAAAAGTGGAAAAGATGCCAAATACGAGGGATGGGTGAGTATAGTAAATGAAAATGGATAAGAAGACATAGACACATTTGCTTCCACTCCACCTCAAGTTCAATTCAATGCTTATTTGATATTTATTGCTGTTATTGCCCACATAGATAGGAAAGAAAATAATAAAGTCCTACTAAATAGTAGGAGGCAGTTCAAATGAAATAGAAAAGTTGAGGGGTAATATGACTGTCCTCGTCCTTCCGCCCACCTAAATCATTTTTACACATTTAATGATGAAGATTAAGATGCATCCTTAAGGATTATTGCGTGGTGAATTATGAGTCAAGTAAGCATAATGCGTATTTAGATTGACTTTGATTTTTTACGGTTTATTGAATTTAGCTAAATTAAACTGGCATGTGTAGTAAAAATACAGTGTAATTCATTCATTGCGATATATCCACCCACGCACAATCATATTTTAAACAAGTTTTAGAAAGTGATACAATCAAGACCATCAATCTGTCACGAAGTAATAAAAAACAGAAAATTGCATAAAAAAGCTCATCTAACTTTAACTTTTTATTAAAGTATCTTCCATTCTCACGGGAAACTTCTTAGAATTCCCAAAAGTCAATATGAACATGAACTACACTTCTCAATCTAACACTCAAGCATGAACAAACTGCTTCCCAATTAACTTGAAGATGATATGGGCAATCAGTCACATATTGACAATGACGAAAAAAATATTATTATTGCACAGTACATTTAACTTTTGATATTAATTCTGCTGATTCTTCTCAACATCCACATACCTATATAAAGATAGTTAAAGAGAGCCTGCAAATCCAAATCCGACATCATCCCCACCAAATGCCAAAAGCCATACATGCTCCATTCCATATTTCCATGCAATACCTCATCTCATCTCACTCTTTTGACAATGATCCGGATCATTCCTCTCCTGAGAATTAATTTATTTCCTTTCATTCATTCCCCTTACATGAGGAATTTCCTTTGTCCTCCTCCTTTCCCTCTTCAGGCACAGAACAGACTAAAGTAAAAGCACTTAGCGCCCGAGCTACTTACTACTTATTCGATATAGTAACCATTTCTTTCATGAAGGAGGACCCATTGTTATATTTCCTACGTACGTTTTTACCCCAACAATGGAATGACTAAACAAGGAAATGAAATGAAACGTAAAATAGTGAAAGCAGTCAGCTCTGACGACGCTCCTGTCACTCCTTCCCTCGTAAGATGAGGAAGTAAAGTAAAAAGTGAAAGTGGAATATTACCCATCTACCACATTCCAGTCTA
Organism: Pseudosinella alba; assembly: GCA_034700485.1. Classification (NCBI taxonomy): domain Eukaryota; kingdom Metazoa; phylum Arthropoda; class Collembola; order Entomobryomorpha; family Entomobryidae; genus Pseudosinella; species Pseudosinella alba. The sequence continues at coordinate 5,410 of JAQIXQ010000532.1, forward strand.
CCGGATGGAGAGAAAGATACAAAATACAAATCATATCATATCGATATTACCTAATAAGCCACCACCGACATATATACAAATAATTCCATTCCAATTCAAGGAGAGATTGACACAAAAGTCTCCATGCTTAATACTTAAAACATTTTTCTTAACTTCTTAAGCTCAAGGCTTATTTGGACTGGACTGAACTAATCTGTACAAATCTGTGAAATATTTTGAAATATAAATAGTGCTGGGTGAAATATATCAAATCAGAGAGAAAGTACGCAATACGTCAAAGCCAAATGGCATCAGTCATCAACATGTCATTATTATTATCATCCATATCATCATCATCATGATCATCACATTTGTGCACTTTATACTTTGGTGAGTTCTGTCCTATAACTCTAGATGAAAATTATCAAATAATATAGATCTTTTCGTGTATTTACTTATTTCTTCAAGTCTAACTAAACCCTAATCATAGTCATCATTTTGTACTTAGGTATGTTATCATATCATTGATCCTATCTACATTTATATCTTGATCCAGACTCAGACAATTTTTTGTCGAATGAAAAAGTTAAGAAGGGGAGAGGGGGAAAGCAAGGTAAGTAACCTCTTTGAAAAGCCCATTCCAATCTCGATAAAAGATAAAAGGAAGAAATCCTTGAGATTAGAAATGGAGAAAGTAAAAGGAGAATAGTAGACTTCTATACCCGGTATACATACTACGTATGTATTTCTGCATTCCTTTCAATTTTCATTTTCGTGACGGTTATTGTGCCTTACCTACCCCCACACATGAGTAAAAGAAGCCATGAGAATAGGGAACCACTTTCTCCAGGATAGGTATATGGATTGCTCTTTCGTTCCTTGCTTTCGCCTTTTATTCCCATCTTGATCATTTTTTTCCTGTGATTTTGATGTTTTGACAAATGTAACAAATTTAATGTGCAAAAAATATTATGAATGAATATCCATCCCTTTTCTTTTAAGATCTTTTCCCAGTCAGGCTGGGGCTGAGGGGAAGATTGATTATCCCTTAAGTCGTCGCCCTTTCTGTCTGAAATCGTTGTCAGTTTTGTACATATTTCCAGTTGGTGGATGGAAAGGGGGATCTAACTCATATCATAAGACAAGATATTGTGGAATCGAAGAAGAATGGTTTTGTTATGAGAGGAGCACTCCCACTCCCGACGGAAAGTAAAAGGCCTTCCTAACTTCTTTTCCGCTTCAATCCGATTCCTGTGATGATGACGATCATGATCATGATACTGATAATCGTCAAAAGTGATAATAATGTATTTTGTATACAACAATGTATATTTTTATGATGAGAAATGGATTTCACTCTCACTGACTGGTTTGTCTCGACAGAAAGCCGCGTTGCTCTACTCCATTCTCCTCTTGACGTCCTTTTCGTGAAGATTAAGCGCGTTCATTCTACAAAAGTTCTGAACTGTTATCAAGATGATACCAAAGGAAAGCCAAAGCCGTTGTATTTTGCAAGTCGACAAGTAGTTGCATATGTAGCTATATATATGTTTAAAACCATTTTAACTCAACCATGTCAGCCTTTCCCGATGTCGGAGGAGCTTGTTCCAGAACAAAAGAGAAAGTCTGCGAAATACTTTTTTTTATGGAAACGCCAGATTTTCGTTTCTTATTCAGGTAAAAACTTTCTCCTCATCCCATCCCGGTTCGGATGAAAGCTCTTTTCTTATTCATTTCCACAATTGTGAAATTCTGAAAAGCTTTCATCAAGAAATTTGGTCTGGTCTGGTATGAAAAATGTATGCATTTAAGTATTATTTATTTCGGGAAGGATTTTGAAAAAGTGTTTTCAACATTAGAGATGTTATATTGCTAAAACTGTTTGATTGACGAGCGTGCAAAACAACAATTTGCGGGAAAATGAGCCATATCTCTCCACACATGAGCTAATAAATTATCGATACCCGATGACTATGACGCGATCACTTTGTGATGACGACATCTCAAAATATTTTAACCCTTTTTTTCTAAGGATGGAACTAATTTCACGAGACCACCGAAAAATAGAGGGAAAGTAAACCGGTGCAAATGATTCCAGCCGAAATGGTTCGCTGCAGCTTGACCCACCCACTGGCAAAGGCAGATGTTTTTGGGGCATTCCCGACTGTTATATATTCATAAAATATTTGCAGTTTTTTTTGTTGAAATTGAAACATATTATCTAATCACCCATATCATCATCATTTTGCTCCTGTATGTCATGTCCCGTAAACACACAAAAAGTTCGGAATTGATTGTTTCCATTCATTGCTACGAAATGGAAGGAAAAGCAGATACTCCAAAACTCATCAAAAACCTCGAAACCTGAACATTATGACTGCCACATAATCTCAATGATTCCTTTGTTATTCCACTCGTGCCTTACCGAAACTGAAAGTTTTTCCAGCTTTTCCAGAAAAAAAAACTCAGAACCCTTTCATATTTCCAGTTTTAAGGGAATCATCTAATAAGATGGAAATATCTAATATGAATATGACTATCACCCTTTTTTTACACAATTGAAATGAAATGGGAATTTCTGCATCTGCTTCAACTTCAGCCAAATGTTTTGTCAAAAGGTAAGTATTACATAAAATATTATAGATAATATGGATAGCACGTCATGTCATCATTAAAAATCGTCATCTGTCCTATTCATAATCATATCGTATGCATGCTGCGTACAGAACGCATGTGCACTAATCATTTTCAAATTTCCAATCGACCTCGGTCAAAATTAGGTTATATATCACGATCACGAATGTGACTATTCTCAATCACCGATCGCAGTTCTAGGCTGTCGATCTATCAATATACAGCCTTCATAATCGAGTTTACATAATATAGAATGGCTAACGTTGCTTTTAGCATGAAAGGTGATGAAATGGGTTAGGAATTTAGGATTCAGGAATGGGCTATCATTCAGATGATGATGACCAGACGGGATAAAATTTATAACAAAAATGCAGAGAACAAAGTTCATGCAACATTTTATAATATCTTTTTCTGCTCTGTCCTGACCTTGATGCATATGCTCCACCGGCACATTTTTCAATTTTCATCCTTCCTAGAAAATTATAAATGGATTAGCTGACAGCTTCCTTTAAAAATGCAATTTTCTGTTACCTATCTATATGACTGGCTGTACATATTCTATTCTTGCATATAACTTATTTCACCATTAAACAAAAAAGCCAGCAGCGATACTCACAAAATATTGAAGAGAAATGACGTAGCCTCTAATATGCCTATATTAAAGTAAAGTCAATAAATTAATTTCAATAATCCTTCGGCAGCCACGTCTAAAGAGCAAGGTCACCGGTCATTAAAAATAAAATAATTTTCAATTCCGCCCAACCAATGCAAATGTAGCCCGCTACAACACTTCAAGCAATTAAGTTAAATATGCATGTATTAAAGAATGTACAAAATGCCACCATACACTTCAAACGAAACGAAAACGGGCTATGCTCGTCGAGCCTATATCTTATCTTTCAGTTCCAGCCAAAGCCAAGTCATTATACGACCCATCTATAAATTAAAAATTCCTTGGGCATTATTCCCTCCTTACTAGTAAGCATGTATATTTTAGGCTAACATTTATTTTTATTTATGAGCATTTTGTGGCGAACTGAACTTGCTTCAATCCATTAGTTTCCTATCGTCGCGTCGTCACTAAATTAAAATCCGTGCGTGGGCATATGATACGCTTTGGCTTGGCTTTAGTCTTTAGTAAAGTGAGACTCCAAGGACGCTCCCAACCCATCCACTGGAGACCGCGGAGCCAGTATATCTATAATACCTATTTCCTTTCAATTGTGGAGAAGGATTGAATAGGATCATGATGACGTATGAGCCCATATCTTCTTACGCACATCAGCACAATGCGTGTGCAGCTGTCCTTCAATTTGAAAACTCTCATTTTCTAAACTCTTGCCAGAGAGCCAAGTAGCTGCTAACTAAAACTAATATAATGTGTAACAGGACTATGCTATGCAGGACTAATTTGAGCTACAGCTAAAATTCCACCGTAAATTGTCCCTTTAACAGAGGACTCCAGACTTAGACCATAATCTCAGCTCTATTTTATTATCCTCCTCGACTCGTCGACACTCCTGAGCTTATTGTTTCCCTCTTCAACAATGCCATGCCACCATTGTGCTTACGTAAAGGGGATCCCCCTCCCACATTTTTTTCTTTTTAAATCAGCCAGGGCTATTCTTCCTCTGGCCTGGGTCGCGGATGATAGGTTTTATAATCCTTTTCTAGTTCTATCCATACAAACGTATTAACCACAAGAGAGCTAATTGAAGAAGCTAAATGAAACAGTAATTATCGCATTAATATTCTATTTTAGAAGAGCATATCCCAGGTTTGTGGTGACATGACTTTGACTTTTCCAAGATAACCACAGAAAAGCATTGCAAAAAATGATGTCAAGAGTCATGTCACACATTTAAAAAAAAAGCATGCCCGTTATGTAAACAGACTGAATCACATTTTTTATGATGTCCCAAAATTAAAAACATGAGTTTAAACGCTTTAACCACCAAACAAATCCCACTGGAATGTCGGAGGGGTATTTATCATTGAGAAATTGGAGCCTAAGGAAAAGCTAAAGAAACGCATAAGCCATAAGCCCACAGATAGCAGCATTAACAAGTTTCTTCCATGTCCCATATCCCATTCCATCTCTCAATCTGAAAATGAACAGTAGAACAGGATGAGATGGAATATGGGCTCGTACGTAAATTGGATGAGTGAGTGGAAACGCGTGGTTAAAAATAGCCGTTTTTCCTTGAGAAACTGAACTTTTCTCAAGGAAAAGTAAAACTTTGAACTGTGTATCGTGACCATTATAGGTATATCTGGTCATATTTGAATACGTGATATAAACATGACATGACTCACTAGGCGGATATGCCTATTGGGGATCTTTTTGTATATGTTCAAGTCAAAGTAAGTAAGCTAGTGTGAAATAGTGTGAATATATGCTCTCCTATCATCACATCCGCGGAAGAATCTTGCTCTAGCTCTGGTATGAAACGAACCCATGAGCATTGTGGTGGATGGATGATGGATGGATAGGTAATGAATAGGGACAATGAGTTTAACATCGCATCCAAACCATATCGGAACTTTAATCCAGAAGCCGAGTTTTCCCTGTGCTTTCTCAACATCAAACTTGACAGAACAGTTTGCAGGAATTCGTAAGAATCCATATAACAAGTTAACGCTATGTTCAGTTCTCTGCCTATTGTCTATGACCGTCATTACATCATCAATATAAACATCTTAAATTTACTTAGGGAAAGATTCTAAAATTTCCTGTCAAACATACATGAAATGCGCAGTATAGCCCCTACAGCTACAAAGTTTGCTATTACATATTATTATTATTATAAATACTGGAAAAGTTTTTACAATACCTTGTGAGCTTACAAAACGAAATAGTTTATTGCTAGTTTATATATTGTATTTAATATTAATTAACTCTGCTGCTCTAGATGTAGCTATGCAGGCCAATTTAGAACCCAGAAATATTGCAACTGGAAGTTTCCACATTTCCTAACAAAGTTAATGACGCATGAGAAGGGACAACTAGCTGGAAGAATAGAGATGAGATGACTTGGTATATACCTATTTCAACTTGCCCCATAACATGACCTCGACAAACTATATCCATTCCATAAAGTTCACAAATTGGGATTCCCAATTACCCAGAGGAGAGAGTTAACATTCTCAATTCGACGTAATAAAATAGGCTTGTATTATTTTATCAACTGCCAAAATATCATTTACCTCCGCTAATGATCTTACGCAATGAATACATATATCGAAGGGGAATATTTTTAAAGTGTATAAACACTGACTGAGTGTGAGCCCAGAGTTTGACATTTCTATAAACATACTTCGGGGTTATGTATGAAACTTTATTTTTATTAGCTTTGCCTGCTCCAATTCCAATTAATTTCGTGTTTTTACAGTGGGGACAAAAACCCTTCGCAGAAATTTAAAAAATAACAAGGATGACTGACAAATATAGGCTGATTGATGAATGACTCCTCCGCAGTACTTTTCCTCTTGGCGCGGATCGAAATCGAATTGTTAGAATAAGCCCGGAATAGAACAGTAAATTACTTTCCATTTTCATGATAATTTGCTAAATTCGGTAGGACGTGATTTCAAAATAAAGAAGAATTCTCAAACTCCCCAAATATCCCAATTCCAACCATGGATAGATTTTTCCATTGGAGGAAATTAAGTGTTCAAAACGTAGTAAAAGTGATTGATACCTCCTCGACTTCCGTGCGCTTCAGGTTTATGTGATGGGATGGGTGGGAGAAAGGAGAATCCAAACCCAAAATCGAATTGAGAGATAATTTAAAATAATAAGGCGGTCGCGTCGCATGTCGCCTGACAGGACTCTGCTAATATTAGATCAATTTCCAATTCCAAAGGCATAATGGATTAATACGCTATCTTCTTTACAATTATTATCACTTATCAAACATAAGGAAGTGACACCAGGGAGGACACTCTTTGACAAAGTAGTTTAACTCCAGAGGATTACCCACCCCCATGTTAATACTTAATGAGACAATATTCAATTACCCGGAATGTCAAACCGTTTAAAAACTGTCACGTACGTCTTGTCCCGGAACGTGAAGGGAGGAAGGAAGCTAAAAAGAGGGAAAGGTAGCATACGATAAAATAGGGGAAACCGGAAAGGATGCGACTTTTTCTCCAGCATTTTTTATAATTCCTCCTCTTGACTTGCCATAAATTCATGTCCTACTCAAGTCCTAATAGACTGTGACGCAATGATTTTTTTTGTCGTTTGTTATGTGACTAACTCCTTTTTTTTACTTGTTCGGACAGTTTAACTTTTTACTTCAAATCAAATGACAGGGAAAAGTACGAAAGAAAAAAGAGGAAGACGGGAAAGGCAGAATTCACAATTTCTCCCATCAGTTCTAGCAGGAATCGATTTCCAATTACTTTCCAATTAGCATTAGTACATGTATGCATGTACATGTCACTTGACAGGTAGGGAGATAAGCTTAAGTATATATTTTTATAATTCCACTTTTGCCAATAAGTACGACAGGAATCTTCTTTTATATCAGATAGAGCCAAGAAAACTAGGTACGTGCATAGCTACATATTGAATTCTGACTGAAGAGACAAATGAACATTTGTACTTTTCCCATAATAATCATGTCAACTTTTATATATTTTATCCAATCCTGCTCCAAGTCCAACCCAACTACTTTCTCCAGTTACATTTTTTCCTTACTTTTCGGGAATTGAGAATGGAAATGAGAAAAAAAGATATAAAAAATTAGTTACTCTTTTTTACTTAAGAAGTAGTTCAGCTCAAAGGTTCAGACGACAAATTAAGTGTTTACAAGAGGAAACGCTGTACTTGGTCTCATGTCTAGAGAATCTCTCACCGGTACAGATATAATGAAATGGCGATAAAAATACGAACCAAAGAAAGTGAACAATTAATGGAGAAATGTCGTCATGTTCACTTGAAACGACAGCCAAGATAGGTAATAATGTCAGAAGTGAAACTAACGCCTGTAAAATGGCCTCTTAATTTCGTCTCCATTACTGGGAGGACAGGGGACCATGCCATGAATGAGGGAAGAGATCCATTTATAATTCTATATCATCCCACAGCTATTTCCTGAATTTTTCGTATAAAATGGGAACTATCTGTGGACGTATCAGAGGTGGAAGTGGAAGGGAGACGAGGAACTATCTATTAGCACATTTGCTTGCAGGGCAAGGGTAATGAAAAGGCATATGTTTCCCGGGGAAGTCAAGTGAAATCACTTTGAACGAAGGACGCTTCTCCATTCCCTTTTATTTCTATTTCTTGGTTGAACGAACAGGCAACGAGGGAAGTCTCGGATAGGAAGTTTTCACATGAGTTCGGAGACAAATTAGCTGGTCGCATGGTATGTAACAAGGGTGAGATTGTGAATGAATGTCCATACTTAAGTACTTCGTTTGGTAACTTTAACTGAAAATTTCACTCGATGAAAAGACTTGAATGAGATTGTGAGCTTGTAATACATATATTAAATGTCAATTAGTAAACTACTTCATAAACCTTTTAAAAAGATTTGCCTCTTACTAAACTAGCTAACTTACTCCTACTCTACTCCAAAGAACCAGAGTTTTGTAATGGATGGTGCCGTGAGGACTGGACTACGATGTAATAGTGGTGGTGATGATGACGGATGATGTAATAAAGTAGTAAAATGATGCTGATGATAAAGCCATGAAAAGTTCGGAGGTGATATGAATTTGGAAGCATTACCAAACTGAAATATGTCTGCCGAAATATTCCACCAACTAATACTATGTACATGAGATCATTTTTGAGGGGGAGTGAGAATGCAGACCCGACGAAATCGGTCAAAGTACATAATAATTTCCAATTAGTTAAAATACCCGTATAAATTTCCACACCCACACGAAATCCATATCCGTTTCACTAATCAACTGATCTGAAAGAGCCATTTGCGCATTCCTACTAACCGTAAATTTAGTGCTCTTTATACCATTTACAATTACATGCTTTATTGAAATTCACTAGCCATTGCAACAAATCTTAGTAAATTTCCAAAATCTCGTCTCGATCAAATTACAAGTTCCGTTTCAGTCTATATCGTACAAACCATGCGTGCCCAGTTTGGGATTGGAAAGATAGGCCCAATCGTTCGCGTAAGTACTTCCTCTTCTACTAATTTAATGGAAATTCTAATTGTAGGAAAATTTCCATTACCTACAATAGGGACATTATAACTTTAATCTTGTTAATAAGCCAAATTAGATTTGAGTTGATATACGAGGTCTAATCAAATGATTTAGATGAGTGGGCTTAAAACGCGTTGTCCCATTCCCATATCCAAATCTGATAAAAAGGTGATAACCAGGATGGGAAGGTATTCTATGGGATCACTTTTCGGGGGATCCGGTTCCATCCAATCCTATCTCGCAGAACTCCCAGTCTAGCCATATTAAAATTCTGCCCTGGCCTGACTTTCCCATTATCTGAGTCTAAGTCTAGTCTGATGTTCAGTGAGTTACAAGAGTGGGGTTGGTTGGGGCGATCTGTCCACGACACGGATGATTTCAATTAAGAGAATACATTTTACTACTTCTACTTTAGCTAAACTAGAAGAATGGAACTTATTGGGAAGTTGGAGTTAGCAGGAGGGAGAGAGAGAGAGCAGACATAGTCAACGAGTTAACTTTATCTAATTAAATAATTATCACCCATTCAGTTGTCACTTAAACGATTAGGTCGAAATAGATATTCCAACTTCTTGTTTCAGTGCCAGTGTTGGAAATGTGCTCGCAAGTCACAAGTAAAGTGTCCCCCATCCCCATCTCATGAAAAACTCGTTTTCGAGAATGACTACGGCAAAAGTGGGAATTGGGAAATGAAACCTGACACACGTAATATATCTAGTAGAATGAATATATTCGAGGGGAACTCAACCAGGCAGACATCAGACAGAGGCAGACGTTCAGAGGAAGGAAATTCGGGGAATTTCCCCATTCTTTACATGAAACGTGGAAGATTTGTTGCATGCTGATTGATTACACTGGGGTATCGTAATACACAAGCTATTTCTGTAATCCGACAGAAAATTGTACAATCCGCCATATATCAATATCAATATCAATGCGATTCAGACAAGAAAAAACTTCCCTTTTTTTTACTCGACTTTTAAAGGGATAGGTAACTCCAATGCGAATCAGATTACAGAGAAAAAATCATGTCATTGAAGACGCCAAAACGTGTGCCCTCGTTGATCAGATGATAAGGTTGTCATCACAAGTGTGATAAGCAACTCCCTCCCGACTTTCCGTAGGGATTCCATCAACTTATCAACAGCACCGGGATTCAAATTTAAAATGGTTTGCGGATATTGTAGCAAAACAAAACAACGCAGTTGACAATATTTTGGCAATTTCCAACTAGCCTTATCACAGGAAGAACGGAGTTGAGTGGTTTGAATATGCAAAATTTCAGTTAAGCGTTGGTTGGTAAGCGTTTTGCTTTGTTTATGTGCATAATTATGCCCATGTTCATGTACTATTATTGGCAGCTATAAAGCTCGCACTTATCCACTTTTCCGTGAAACTAAATAAATGACATTTTTTCAGTGAACCGGAAACACATTCTTAACATCTTTATTTTAATGCTCTCTCCCTCTCTCCCGCTTGGCATTTGGGCCAAGAAACGCTACGCTAAAAAAAGAGACAGTTCTTGTCTTACTAAACTTATTTCCTTTGATGAAATTAGACCTAGGCATATTACTATGTATCTATGAACCTATCTATGCATGTATGTTAAGAAGGAAAAGGGGAATCTTCATCTAATTCAGTTGACTTTTAATACCTAATGTAATTTGAAACACCCGAGTGAAGTCTTAGTGGAGTCGACTGGTGCTGAAATATATTGTTTGTAGAATCGCAGTAATTGAACCAAGTATACTTATCGGGAGGAGCATCAGCATCAATATCAATGCCTGGCAAATTTCCACATTATGACTGATAAAGAGCAGCAAAAAATAAACTAAAATGCCAACCAACCCAACCACTTTGGGTCCAGGTCATCTCGACTCATTTGCGGAACCCATTTATTTCCACAATTATTGCCCCACTCCACTCTCTGACACTTTCACAATACGAACGATTTCAATTTCAAATTGTACTTAAAAATGCTTGACAGAGCCAGAGCAGGAAATGAAAATCGCCTGATACTGATTTCAAACGAACACAACCTTGTAATTAATTCCTGTAACAGTGGAAGTTGACGCTAACATACCGGAAGTAATCAGTCCGGCCATTATGAAATGAGTACATTTGATCAAAAGCATTCCAACTTTTTAGAACTGTCCGAAAGGCTAATTGCTCTCTCCCCCTGATCAAGCATACTAACTTGACAGTAAAATTATGCCTAATTATTTCCAGGTATTATATCATCATTCAAATGTCTAAAACTGGTGGATGCTGTTACATCAACTGTATCATTAATTAAGTACAGATTTAAATATTCATGTGATGCTGTGGCACGGTACACCGATGGATGATGAAAGCAAGCTCAACATTGATTACTTTTGCATGCGATGTAGGCAGAGTCAGAGCCAGAGAGTGTACTTTGACGGCAGATGACCTTCACCAGAGCAGCAGTCATGTTTATGTTTACCTTGAACTTACTCAATGACTAGTTCATCGTCAAATTCTGCATATATTGCGAATTGCGAATGTGAACCGAGGTATGGGCTATACTTAAGTATATATATTTAGCATGCCATGTTTTGGTGTAATTGCCAACGAGAAAATAAAACTCTCGCGTTTGTTTGCTTGTTCCACTATTTACGCTTCTTTTTTTATGATCCTGTTGTGGTTTACCATGAATCAACTCTATCATGACTAGGGATATATTTTTTTTCATGACTGAAGCCATATATCTCAATATAGAAGATTTCCTATGAATGGATTTGTTCACCATATTTAAAGACACAAACAGTAGCAGGGTTGATATTAGAACAGGCACTGGGATCAAATCATTTATCTATCATCTTTGATGAGTTCCACGAAAACGCTTTCATCATATGTATCAAATAAATTATATTCCCTATACCAAGCCATATCTCACTGGTAAATATATTCCGATGAATGCGAAATCTGCAATCTTAAACTCGGCCAACAAGCAAAAACCTGGGCAGGCAGTACGCAGTCAGTCAGGCAGACACCCGGCATTTTAAATTACATATTTTTGATAAATTATTGCTTCATACACTTCAGGATAATTTATTTCATTCATATCGACCCCAAAACATTTTTCTCCCACAAGCAGCCAGACAAATTATATACGAATAGAATTGCCTGTTGCAATAATCTGCAACATTTTAGAAATATTTTTTTTTTTAAACTGATTGACCCTGTGTGAAAATATTCACCATGAGTGACTGGCTCGGATCGGCTCATGATTTGATGGATGCATATATATTTTGCATTTGCTGAAACTTTAAACCCACAATCAGTAACGCTTCCATTGATAGGTGTTTAACATGCAATATTTATGAGTCCAGCAGAATTCAATCAAATCAAAAAAAAGTAAGTGGAGACTCTCCAGAATTTGATGCGAATAAATTCCCATGAAATGACCCTGTAAAGCTACCCAAACACAAAAATAAATGGGAATAAAATATTTCATTCGTAATTACGATTCGTAATCATTGCGAAAGGAGATATCCAATTTCAAAGTAATCTGGTTTTCCCTGTTATAACATTTTTTTGACCAATCGAGTTTTAAAATTACATGATAAGATTTAGTGAATGAAAAGTGAAACGTTTATGATTGTTTCCCATAATGCATCTCCGACTGCATTTCCAATTTTAATTTCTGTGATTAAATATTTATATTTCCTTTATGAACGAAAAGCGATAATCTGATGATGAGGTAAGAAAGAATCTAATCATCTCCCACGCCGAAATCGTGGCAGTTTTGCTACACAATATATCATTAGCAGATTCACCTTGTATTGAACTGCAAAATACACAAAACAAATACAAGTTCAAGTTGCGACGTACTCACTATATTGCCTCACATGAATCCAGGCAGCTAAGATCAAACAAATTATATACAAAGCAAAATCCGGGAAACTTTCCCCGCAAATCAAATCCCATTTAGATTTCGCAAATCTCTCCCTTCATCAGTCCATTCACAATTCCGCAAATTTTCCAGAGTCAAGTCAAAAGACTGCCTGCTAGAAAATTAACCTTTCCTGTGGTCACGCTGATCAAAATAAATAGAAAATTAAATGTTTCGGATTTACTTTGACAGGCATAATAGGCAGTTGCATATTGTATGTTTGTATTTAGTAAATTCACACTCTTTTACTACCTGTTTGTGTACATATCTATTCAGTAAAATACATTTTGCTCAATCGAAATGCGTTTACACGGCCATGGCCACTTCAATCAACCACACACGGTCACAGGAGCAATAAAATATGGTTTACTTTACTTTCTCCTCTACATCCATTTCCATTTCATACACATAAAATGGGAACGTTACCTATTAATAAGGCAATCTACGTTATACTCTCGATTCTCTCTGGATATGAAAGGGGAGAAAATACAATAAAAGACGAAACCAGATGTAATTATCTGTACTTAAAAGTAATTTTCTCATATCAGTCACATATGGTTTTATCATTTGTACATGGAAATCATGGAATGGAATAGACTTACAAGCCACACATAGAGGAGGCAGGGCATCATCAAGGCATAAGCCATATCTTTTATGTATCCTACAAAGTCACTTGCACTCTCTATCAAATTGGATTTGATATCTGGAACCGATATAAAAACTCCAGATAAGAATATAACAGGATGATATAATGTGGTTATGTACATATAGGAAAATTACCCGAATGATTTATGCTCACTCCAATGGCCACTGGAGCAGTGAACTTTAGTGGATGGATGGCTATAATGATAATGATGAAGATGAAATATCGTCATCGTATGTCGTCGTCATCATTATCAAAGGAGCAATCCAAGAAGAAAAATACTAAAATACACGAATTTATTGATATTTTATGCTGCCACACCACCACCACTACAGCCGCGATACGGTCGCTTACGCAAAGTAAAAAGATATATAAAAAGCATTCCCAGATAGATAGAGAGAACGATGGATGATCAAACGGATACATAGGTATAACCAGTGCAAATAAAATGGATGAGATAAAATGTCAAGAATACACCTTTCAATGGGGAAATGTGATTCGGGATGGAATTCTAGATCTTTGGAGTTGCTCATGCTGAATGTGAATATAAATTATTACTCTTTCAATTTTAAACGCTGGGCTGGATCTGTAAGTCCATTCATCTAAATATGAAATGCCAAAATGTCAAGCTTTCTTTACCAAGCTCACACAACGACTTTCCCTTGCAAATTCAGTAAAGTAAAGTAAATTTTAGATGCAATTAAAAATTAATTTCTCAGAAAAAATACCACATCATTCTGGTTCATCAGCGATATCAAAATCAAATGCTCCGAATAAATAGTGCATCTTCCCCTTCCCCCCATTCATTTCAAGGGAAAGCTCAGCTCAGCCCAGCATGGCTTCCAGCTCATTGCTGACTGCAAAGATATGGCCGTGAATATATTTTGCCAGATTGAAATTGACACTGATTAAATGCATTATTACACCCACGCTAAGTATGTAAATATGTAAATACTTGGATTATATTCATCCTGGTGCGTTTCAAATTGTGCCCCCCTCTCGGGACTAAAATAGACATGGAGAATTGGGAATTGGAATGGTGGATCATATAATGTTTCAACTTCACCTTCAATCCATTATCCAATCCAACAACGGTGATAGGACAGACGCACATGACCGTGCATTAATTCATTGGAAGTAAGTGGAAACCTTGATTTAAAGCATATCTAATTCATCCTCATCTCAATTCAACACAATAATATTACGATGTTGGATGTATATGGTGACTGGGTCACATCTTCTGGAATCGTGCAAACTCTCTAACTGTTTTTGCAACAACAAAACCACCCATACTCGTAATTATTTCGTTTTTGCTCCCCATTTGCCAATTAATTAGACTGGGATTTCCAACAATGTGGAACTCCTGACATCACGCAACCGTAAAAAAAAGCAATTATATTCGTGTCATTTACATTAATGAAGCCTCCATTACAGTTCCATCCAGCAGTTATTGGGTACGAAAAAGGATTTAGCGAGACCCTGGCTTGGCTGGTGTTTTATGATTGGCGAACCAGAGCGAGCGTGAGGAGATGAGGGAGGAGGATCCCATCCCATGTCATCGTCATCATACCCCTCATCTATTTCTCCTTGACGTAGGTCAGTAAAGTTTACACCTGGAGTCAAGAGAGGAGCAACAACAAGCCATTGTAAAAACCGGAATGATGATGCTCATGCTCCTGGCTCTGGTTTCATGCATGACATGAGCCTCATATCATTATTATCATTAGGTAAGTAGATATTAAGCTGAGCTACGTACTGGATATTGCGAAATAAAATGAAACAAGATAAAAAAGATTCTGGATTCTGGTTCTGGATCAACCACGAACCACGACGATACGACACGACCATATTGGCACTATTATTATTATTACTGCTTCCACTGTCACGGCCTAATCATAATCAAGAGATGAAGCCAGGCAAAAGTCGGTGGCATGGAGTACATATCATATAGCTTTATAAAGTTAACGTAGGCGATGAGAACTATATTATTATATGCATGGAACAGGAACATTAAAGTTTATTAAGCAGTATGTATCCATCATGTCAATCCAAAATCCCGAAGGTGAGGATATAAGTATAGGATAACCTTGACGAGAAAATACCAGCAGCAGAGCTAAAGCCAAAAGGAAAAGCGAAAATCACGGTATCACGTATCCATTCTCTCACTCCTTTTACGTTATATTGAGCTGGTTGTGCGTGTATTTCTCTACTTGTGTGAGAGTTGACAGGAATGGCAGTGGTGGCAACTTTTTTGCATCATCATCTTGATAATGTAGCTGGAGCAGGGATGCATTCATGTATGCTAATGAGCAAAACTTACTCACAAAATACAATAGGATATTACAGCCATTGTACAAAGTAAGTACGTAACTATATTAATCCATAATTGCATTGTCAGAAATTCCAGCAGAGGATGAGAGCTTCAATTCAACTTATTCAACTCGAGCCGTATGTTGTATGCATATGCTATATTTATTATATTTTATTGCGAATCTTTTCCTCCTTTTTTATGTGAGGGTGTGCTAGTACAATCTTAAATCTGCTCTGCATATGCACATTATTATATCATTACTATATTATTATATAGTCATTTTCCTCCAGAGAGGGTATCCAGCCATCCGAATTCCCAAGTTGTATAAAATTATGCAAAAAAAGGAACTGGAAGAGTCTCCTACTCTCGATCTCAATTCTTGAAAACTTTTTGATGAGATAAAGATGAAGGTGAGAGGATATGCCAATGTCATGTAATAAAAGTTAAAATTGCTATGAAAATATATAAAATATATCATTATTATTGCTACTGCCACTGGGATGGAATAAAATTAACTTCTTATCTATCACGGAAACTTTCCAGGTAAGCAAAGAAACCCCCCCCCCGGTGCCTTTTAAAATGTCAGCAGCCCAAGTACAAGGTACAAGGTTTCCCAATTGTATTGTGTAATAATTCGATATATGTTCCCCCTTTACTTCGAAAAAGTATTTCCTAAATAAGAAATAAAAATGTTGGAAGAAGCGATCATAAGTGAGGAAATAAGAAATGTCAGTAAGCGGAATTGGGAAGTATTGCGGCTTGCTGGATGATGGAGTTGGCTCATGGATGTGGACGTACTATCAATATGAAATATCTCCTAACTCATTTCTCAAATCTCAGCTCACCTTAAGACGACCTACTACATCGACGAGAATGGGATGGTAGTTTAATTCAAGTTTTTTTTTTATGTGGTGGTGGCAGTGGCGATATGCAATGGCAATCCATTTCCAGAAGTACTAATATCCAATCATCATCACGATCAGGCCTTTGTTGTAGTCTATATTATATTGGAGAAAAAAATCTTCTCGTGCTACTCGATTCATACTCTCACGATCATCAAAACCGTCACTATCGTCATGATTAGCATGGCAAGATTTTGCAAAGTGCATGTGACTCCTATCATATTCCATTTCAAGAGCATATGCCAGCGCCAGCCCATAGACTATTATTTTACTTCACCTTGCATAATGCTGCCAAAGTTTTTTGCGCTCTTTAAAGATAAGAATTAAGCATTTGCATTCCATTCTACACTTACGTTACTATTATGCTGGGTTGGAATATAGCAGATGGATGGTGAGGTGAGGAGGATCGGAATCATCGGATGAAACAGAAAACTGCTTGGAATAGTAAGTTCCTTTCCCTGTATTTAGTTTGCATGACATGACAATCAACAATGATCTGGATTCTCAAAGATGGTAATGGTGATCATGTTCCAACCCAAGTAACCCAACCCAATACATAACCTGATATTCGTCATGAATGGGGAGATTACTATTTGTGTGGCTTTCTCTACTCTAACTGAATACAGTAGTTCTTTCTAGTTCTAGGTTTTTAAAGTAAAACAGCTTACATATAAAATATTTATATATGCTCATGCCAAGAGCTCTCCCGCATTCACAGACCGCCAAAGTAGCAAAAGGAGTGAATGAAACAAAATGTAAATGTAGGAGATGCACAATTTCATGATGAAATTTTCATCTTATTCTGCATATGCAAAAAAGTTTACCCGAATGAACCAAGAATATTTTCTTAGGGATACGGGGAACATTTCTACCTTTCTCTATTCCTTTTCTTGATACTTGATCTTGATAACATGCTTATGTATGTCCAGCTGGGCTTTTTCTCCCTTTTCGTGATCTGACTTTAAGAAAACTTTCAAGTATCAAGTAGGTAACTTCTATTCAAAACTCACAAGGAGAGCGCAGAAGGAGAGCTACATTTTTTTTTCTTTTGCTTTTTTATTCATTTAAAAGAGTGTGAATGACGTTTTTGCAAAATATCAAGTGGCCATATACATGTCAGTTGACTCGTAAATATTTATAAAATAACATTTTTATGGGGATCCACCTTGTTGACTGAGTTATCTTCCAATGAACTACTCGATACTGCCCATGCGACTAGCACACATATTTGAAGCAGTTGTGAAAATACAACTTTTGAGAAGATTTAATTTACATTATGAAATCGTATATATGCCCGCCCGTATCACATTTTATCATGCCTACAACTAACTTCCCTGAAAATTAAACCGATGAAAACTTGCTATGCTTGATCTGACACTGCCAGTCCAAGAGCAGTCAAAAAACGAAGTAATTAAATCAGGAACATTTTTTACATAACCATGCCTAAATCACCTATCCCATCACATCCATGCTCAGTTTTCGGGACGAGTGATTGACTCACCAAAGCCCTACGAAAACTCTCTTTGACCAAAAATAGGAAACTATTTGACTGGTAGCAAACCAACAAACTACCGAATGAAATTACGGAAATATTGCTAAAGTGAAACTATTCAATTCTCTGCTCATTTGCATCCTTCGAATATGCATACCTACCTACTAAACATAGAATTCCTTCCTCAAAGTTCCTGCTTAATTTCTAAAAAAATACGACGCAACTGTAAAAAAAAATCCCTGCATGCATGCACAGCCCACCCGCAGCCATGTAAATATTCATGACATGACTACGTTGATAGAAGGCAAGGGATATCATATCACCTAACACTAATGGAGGTCGTCGTTAGTCGATATATTAGTTAAGTTCCTCTGTTCAGTCTTTTCCTGTCAAAAAGATCGGGGAAACAATCGCTGCAAGTTGACTACTAAATGCAAAATCGTAGAGTAAGCCATATACGAATTTCTAATCTGTAGATACGAAGCATAATTAATAGTAATAATTAGTCATGGAATGCTATGCTATTCCGTTGTGGGATCTTAAGACGATCTAATTCTAGTAGGGAAAAAATTATGTAAATTTTCCAATCAGTTCTCGGATCAAATAGTGGCAGGAAGGGAGATATAGAGCAGATGGGATCACATCGGGATATTCGGAATGACGGACTCTTGCAAAAAAAAACCTTTCTCTCTCAATTCAAGTATAAAATCTCAATCGCAAATCAATTCAACGTTAGCTTTCTCAGCGCCAAATCAAGTTACCTAAACTTTACCAATTCGTCGTATGAAATGCGTATTTCATACGAGTTGTATGAATATATATATAAGCCTGGTTCTGTGAAGAAGAATCAGAAAATGATATGGAATAGAATGGATATGCTCGGAGCAAGCTTGTAAAAGCTCAAAAGCACACAGACTTAGGGGAGAGGGAATGAAAGATGGGATGAAGATGAAACGACCTTGCGTCATTTATAGAGTCCAAGGATTTTTGCATCCCGTACATTTCCATTTCCATCCATCCAATCCATCCATCCACCACCATGGCATATACCTCACCATCCTCCAATCTTGAAAGTGGTATCATCGCATCGGCATCGGTATCACATAAGATGGCGATGACGATGAGGACGGATTTGAGAGGAACATGAGAAAGAAGAAGAGTTAGGGCTCTAGCTCAATTCAATATTTAGCGAAAGTATGAAAGTATACAACAAGGCATACAGGCAGGCAGACCCACTCCACTCGACCAAAACTACTCGCATTAGATCTATATCCGCTTTGCCTTCACCATCACCATCATCACCACAGACTCCACCGCAATCTCCTTCTCAATCTCACAGAAACTATGAAACAACTACGACTACAGGACGAGGATAATACATATACCTACTCTAGGTCTAGAATCGACAGAAAATGTCTTTCCTACTTTAACCCTTTAATTTCCTCAATTCAACCCAACAACCCAACTCTTTTGTGAATGCTGCTCTCGCAATCTATACCACAATTTCATATGATCTTATGATGGTGATGGCGATACTTTCTCTAAACTTCTTTTCCTTATTTCATATCCGCATTTTTTTCTGTAAATTTTTATACCTAGAATAAAATAAAATCCAGGATGAGGATGATGGACTGAAGGATCAACGATTCACCTACTTACTTTTAGTCTTCCCCTTTCTCTATATATCCTCCTCTCTCCTTCTCCATCTTCTGTTTAAACATGAGAGCATGATCCTGTCTTCGTCTTAAGTTTTTATATTTCCTCCGTGCCCCAGTCATAATCATACGTGAAAAGTAGGCTAAGCATTAAAGAGCCACTTAAGAAGCCTTCCCCCCGTCATACGAGTTAAATGCGGAAGAGAGGAAATTGTAAGCTTATGTCATGTCATATAGCTAGAGCTATACTGGTTAAGTTGTCCTTCTTAAATTACATATACTTAACCCTAACCGGCAATCTTATTATTATTATGCCACAGAAATTTTCTTCCTTCCCGATTTTATTAACCATTATCATTCGAACCCAACTCGAGGACATATAGGATGTTACCAATACTCGAGGCATTATATCCCTATTTAATGTATTTATCCATCATCAAATGAACTAGGCACACGTCCTCCCCAAATAGCGACGTACATATGTACAGCCATTAAATAGTCAAATAGTTCGAAATATACTTATGGAAAGTCAAAGTCGATAAAGCAATATTAGTCTTCCAGCAGCAATTCCTCCGCAATTTCTTCAAAAAGTTGGTACGCTCCTGGTACTTATATTCCTCCGCGCTCTGCATATTAATTTCAAGTGGATGAACCTAAAAATACGGATAAAAAATCCACGAGCTAACGTCCGTCCTCATAAAAGACGCATGGGACATTTCACATTTCATAATTCATAAAAGTACAACATTCTCACCAAACCAACACGGTCACCTCATTTTGAGCTATATCTTCCACCAATCCAAATTTTAATATTGCATGTCTAGCGACCTCCTACGTCCTACACCGACCCATACCCATTCCATTATAATTTTTTTTATGATGAGAACGTTCCTTCCGAAATTTCCAACTAAACTACTTACTTACGCTAATGATAATAAAGCATTAAATTTGCACTAGTTAAGTTTGGCCCTACTTGTCCTTCCTTCCATTTTCCTTGTCATATTATCTAGCAGTCTATTACCCAAAAAGTGGAAGAAAGGAAACGGGGTGACCTTGAAGACAATGGCAGGCTACATGTTTTAGCAGTTGAATAGATATAGCTGCATATACATCTATGCATTCCAAGGATGGGCAAAATACTTTGGTTTAAAATACAAAATACAAATACAAAATACATCCGCAGAGTCCAAAATACATTTGTATTTTAAAATACTTTCCCTGCCGGTGGCTCAAAATACAAAATACAAAATACTGTATTTTAAATACAAAATACATTCCTCCAAAATACACAAAATTATTTGCAAATTTGCATACTGTAACTGTAAATTGCTTTCATATAATCATGTTTTCTCGATGATATGACAGTATTTGACGAGGTTAATCAAAGAAATTTTAGCACATTTTGCAAATTTCCGGAAAATATTCCTTTTACCCAGTGAACAGTGCTGTATTTTGTATGTATTTTGTATTTTAAAAAAGTATTTTGTATTTAAAAAAAAGTATTTTGTATTTTAAATACGTATTTTGTATTTTGAAAATGTATTTTGTATTTTAAATACATTTAAGAAAATATGTTCAAAATACAAAATACAAAATACTTTTGTATATGCCCAATATTGTAAAATACAAAATACAAAATACA
>JAQIXQ010000533.1:0-26733 GCA_034700485.1 Pseudosinella alba
CCATGTCGGAAGTTTATGAGATGATTTTAAATACGATGCTCATTTTATTACTCTGTACAGAGTCCACCTAAGGGAGGTACCATTCCTTACCGCCCAAGACCCGGACCTGCAGGACCAGCTATAATGATGGGACAAGGAGGTGGAGGAGGTGGATATGGGATCCAAGGAAATTACGGAATCAACCCTGCAGAGGTAACTAAAAGAAAATTATAGCGCATTGTTCCATCCTTCCGTCGTTTCATGTAGTGCAGCACTTTCTCCTGGCAATTGGGGAAATAGCGAGGGAGCATTATTGAAGAAATTTTAAAAATTGCAAAAGGACATTTTATTTGTAATAGATGGAATGAAGTAGTCGACTCCGGTACATATTAGCTTTGTTACTATTATTGTGCTGCCTTTGACTTAAAAAACACGAACCAGTAAACTCCCTGTCCCCTTGTCTTGTCCTCGGATTGAAAAATCTAAAGAAAGTACAAAAGAACTCTCCGTGTGTCGAAACCGTTGTTGCTGGAGCACAGAATTTTCTCAGCTGTTGAAAGGGGGATCAGGTGGATTTGGTACGTGACTGCATTGCAGTAATGGAATACAGGAGTGAGTCTTTGCAATTGTCATGCACGGCTTAGTTCCAAGCTCCCCCTGACTATTAGGTTATGTTCTAGCCTATTAGATGGGTAACAAGGAGAGTTTTTTCTTGTATTTGTAAAGTGTGAATCACCAAAGCTTTCCACACACGCCTTCCAAAACGACAGATACTCAGAAGGAAAGTTATATTGGACGCATTAAAAATATACATTGTCCATCCCAGCCAACGATATAATAAAGTGATGCTGATGCTGCTGATGACTTTCTCTAAGAGGGAAGGTGAAAGGAATGAGGGAAAGCTGGAATGACTAAAATCCCATCTATGTCGCTCTGTCAACTACTGCAACGGTCTAAGTAACATTAGCTGTTATTTATTGTAGTGATGGGAGGAACAGATCATTTGATCCAGTTGGATGAGTAGGTAGTCAGAAGCGTAACGAGAGAAAAAATATAGTTTATCTTGGGAATGCTTACATAAATGAAATTTTTCACATCCTTCCCTTTCGGAGAAAGAATGATTGCATTTGGTGGAGTATCAGTGTATCAAGTACTTTCGCAACGGAAGAATTGGAAGATGGGGAGACCCAAATAACAAAGTTTATTCACGCATCAGGGATATTACAAATATTTCTTGGTCTAGAAGGGAAAATAATTTCTGCGAGAGGGGAAGTGAAAAACGACTATAAGAAATCAATTCTCTTCACGTGTGGCGAAAATGTTATTCACTGTCGACACTGCCCTGCACCGTCAACCCGTCTCACCAGGGTGGATGGATGGATAAGAGAAGGTGATAGTGATAGGGAGGGCTGATCATGCTGATGATGATAACTGTATTAAGGGGAAGTGCATATACACCAGCCTGCACTACATGTATTCTGACTTGGATCAAAATGGAAACCTAACTGTTTTCCCCTTTGGAAAATGTATATATGAATGTATCTTTATTTCTTTTTTTGCAGCAGATGGGGAAAATGGGTGCAAATCCTCTAGCGGGACTGGCTGCGTTGGGACTTGGTGGCATTGGCGGCGGTCCAAATGCTGGCCCTGTGAATCCCGCAGGTTGGCATCAGATCCTCATTCTATTTCCTTCTTTTGTATTATCATGTGTGAAAGGAATGCTGAATCACTGTGATCTCATTGTAAAGATGTTAAAATCATTTTTTGGCATGCTTTATCGTGTCTCATATCCCTGTCATGGAATATTGTTTTTGCTTTGTCGGAATGATGATACGGGGAGAGGAGAGTGACTCCCTAATTTCTATAAGAGATATAAAACGATAAAGTGGAGGATGGGATGATACTAAATAAAAAAACAATTGAAATGTTGGAGACATATACTTTTTGTATTTGATCTATCTCTCACTCCTCTTCCACTTTATTCCTCCTGTTTGAAAACAGTTTCTCTGGTTTTGGGGACGATGCAGACAGTTAATTGTAAGTAAAGTATGGAATGTGGGTTTATTAAATTTGTTTCAATTTCTTTTAATCTTCTTGGAATAGCTCCATTGGCTGCCTTGGCTGCTCTGGCTGGCTCTCAGTTACGTACAGGAAGTAACAGACAGCAGCAAAGTCAGCAGAGTAATCATTTGCAGCAAGAGATGACGGTTCCGAATGAACTGATTGGATGTGTGATTGGCAAGGGAGGCACTAAGATTGCGGAAATTAGGTATGTAATGGGTAATTTTTTTATGTGATCATGATTCGAGGTAAATTTTGTCAGAATGTTGATTTAATGGATGTAATATATAACTATAATATGACTATATTTTTATAATATGTCTATTGTTGATTCATTCGTGTTAAAAGATGAATTGTTCTGCGAAGAGAGACTACTACAAATTTGCGCGCATGGATTTTACGAAGATGTTTGTGCAGAACACTTGGACTAATCTATCGTTTCTTTCTCATCTGAATATTATGTTTTGTTTTATTTCTGCAGACAAATAAGCGGGGCAATGATTCGTATAAGCAACTCCGAGGAGTTAAGAGAAGGATGCACTGACCGTATTATAACCATTACTGGAACCCCTGATTCTGTCGCTTTGGCTCAGTACCTAATCAATATGAGGTATGATTTTAACTCAAACTTTTCTCAATGAGCACAACTTTTTTTTACTACAAGCATCTTCCATGTAATTTATTATGAGTATTATGTGCATACATGATTGGAACATATTCCAGAAAGAAATTCTACATTCTACGTGAATTGATTATGATAGTCGAATGTTCCTTTGAAATCACGCATTAGTTTTGTGACTGCATTTAATATTACTTCTGCAATGCTTGCAATGAGCGTACGTTTATAAAAGCATATCATATAAATTAGTGCAATTGATAATCTTACAATGTTTCGTAGACTTATGTCTAGAAAATTGGAAAAGTACTATTTCATTTTTTGGGGATATTGAATAATATGTGCATATTATGTCAGTGTGGAATTACAAAAGGCGAATCTGGAAGCGCAAAGCAAGGGTGAAGGTGGTGGTTCTCAGAATGGAGGATCAGGCTCTGGTGCAGGGACATCAAGTGCTCCCATTTCCCAAAGCGGTGGAAACACATCCATAGCCGCCGCCCTACCTCCTCTCGCCAAGCTCCTTTCGAACCCGCTCCTAGCTTCGCTCGCCAACCTGGGTGGCCTGAATGACCTCCTTTCAGTTGCATCACTTCCCCAAGGATCCTCCGGTGGTACGAATGTTCAAACCACTGGTGTCCACCGACGTGCACACAACTCCTTCACACCAAAAATCAAAGCCTCTGGATCCCCTCCACCTAAATCCAAAAATGACCGCAACAAATTCGCTCCTTATTAAAAAAAACCACAGAACCTCTAAAAATCCGGATATTTCCAGCTCTACCAAACCAACCAACCAATCAATCACTTTGTCACCGTCACTTGAAGTAATTATCCTGTTTTATCCAAAACATTAACTTTTTATTTTTAAATCCTCAATACAAAATGTTGCTATTTACAAATTCCTTGATTCCCCAAGAAAATCCTCTGTAATGACGAAAAAAATATGTATATAATATATATCATTCCTGACAAAAGGTTGAGCAATATCGTCAAAATACACTTTTAAATTCCGACAGTAAAGCTTTTTATAAATATGCTTCTCAGCAAAATCAATGAACATGAACGATTGGGGAAAGTTGTCAAGTACGAATACGAAGTACTTATAGTACAAGTCACGATGCTTTAGCCCGGTAAGGGAAATGGTGGATGCATGTAGAAACTGTAGGCAAATATGTAGATTTGTAGTTAGTAGAAAAGTACATATATTCCTATGTACTTTATTTGTTATTGTTGTTATTACGAACATATACAATTAAGCTATTCGATGAGAAATTAGCATTTGTTTTAGATTGTAGGTCAAATATCTGAAATTTTTAATCGTTAAGAATTGGGTTTATATATATACGTAGTTAAGAATAGAGAGAACAGGTTAAATAGTTCTGCACATTTTGAAACATTTTTGGAATGTGCATTGTTAGTTTTGGATTTTGGAATTTTTAAATACATAATCTTGTATATATGTATTTGTATGCACGTTAGTTTAAAGTTAGGTGTGCACAGATAAAGTGAATACTAGAAGCAGGAAGTCGAGCGTCAACTGTTGAGTCTGTTTTCACAATGAATTTTTGAGATGAGAACAACTTCGACTTTCACTTTGGTGGTCCACCGCTGTTGAATGGCGTGATTTGCA
Source organism: Pseudosinella alba (assembly GCA_034700485.1). NCBI lineage: Eukaryota > Metazoa > Arthropoda > Collembola > Entomobryomorpha > Entomobryidae > Pseudosinella > Pseudosinella alba. The sequence continues at coordinate 4,287 of JAQIXQ010000533.1, forward strand.
TTCTGGTTTTCTCCTTCAAATATATTATGATTTATGGTTTTCGCAGTGGTATGTAGATATGACACATAGTATGACAATTGAAAATTATGTTTTTCTTGCGTACCCTATTATTCATATTAATTTATTACTTGCATTTTTTTTTAAATTTTTAAGGCAAATGTTAAGTTCCGTTTCAATTGGAGCAGGTTTGCCCAAATAATTCACATTTTATATTTGATTGAGAAGTATAGAATGGGATGATTTGTCTAATGTTCATGATGAGTTTTACTATGAATGCTGTATGTGTATTATACGGGTAGCATTAGGTATTTAAATTTTAAAGTGTAAATTTTTAAAATAAACGAATATACAAACTATAGACAGAACTACAAAGTATACACCTTTCTCTCCTTTTTAAACTTCCTTCATCCTCTCATTTTACACGATTTTACCTTCATACATAGGTATACATTTAAGTATAACATTATCCGATATGCTAGACATCATTCAATCAGCAAAGTAGATTCCAGATTAGTAGTTTAGAAAAATTCCCACTTTTTGTGCAACTCTGAGCAATAGTCTATCAAGTTGCAGGTTTTAATGTTCCTGATTAAGCACTGTAAAAAATTCAAAATAGTGTATGTGCATCACTCTAAATACACTTTATATCCTCACCCATATCCTAGTCAAGCCTCAACCTAAGTTCCGAAGAAGAAAAATATGTTAAATTGCCAATTTTATGTATACTTGCTTAGACAGTAGTCCATATACAAGTACAGTTTTAGACACCTATATAAATCTTTAAAATTTAGGGAAAACAAGTTTGAGCTGCTCCTTTCCTTACCCCTGTCCTTTAAATTAAATGATTTTGGATAGGCTTACCATTCGTTTTCTACGTTAGGTCGGGTTGAGTTATTCGAGGTTGTAGATCTTTTAAATAGCCAAATACACTATTTTAATTTACTTTTTAAGGACATCAGTTGAGAGATGAGTTGTGGCCATACGAACATTTATCGAGTCTTGATATTGGGGACATTTCCCAATTCTGGCAGAGACGTTATAGGGAGAAAGTTTTGAGGGAAAGCTATTGCATTTTTTGCCCTTTCCCTGTCACCACCGCCACATGCAGCAAGCAATTTTAACCACCGTGTCGCTCCATGAAAAAGAGGAGCGCGTAGAACTATATAGTATTTTTACAGTGATTTTTAGTATACAAAACATTTTAGCAGAATTTTTGGGCGTAGTGTTTGTAGAACTCTAGTGTTTTTATTGTAGCAGTTTATCAATTTATCATCCATCTACATATTCACCATATTATTATTATATGACAAGCTCTGTAGTGAACGTAGTGACAAGAAAAGTAGGCTAAACAAACATTTTCAAAATATCTTTAATATAATCGGGAGTATTGCTGACGAGGAGGGGATCTATATATATATCTATAATGATATGAATATGATGGTGGGGATGATGATCATTTAATACGAAGCAATTTCCATGAGTAGTGCTATACATACATTACAAAAAAATAAAAATGTTCTTTAGTAAATATATACAAGTGAATCTAGTAGTGGTAATAATAATAATAATAATAAAATTATATATCCATTTTAAACCTCTCCATATTATAACAATAATTCTCACTTTGTCCTTTTATTTTTATCGTCTTATGAAAATTCTTCCTTCCTTTCTAGCCAAAAAATTGGTCACCACGTGATTAACTCCTGTCATCTCTGCACTAAACGGTTTATACTTTACCATTTTATACTTTCACTCTCTCACATTTATGCTACTTATTACCACCTGTCCATCCGCCCATCCGGTGCAAAAAATTCATCATCATTCCAATCATTCCAGCAAAACCGTTTCCATATCATATCTGACCATGCCAGCCTTCAACCATTCCATGAAATTTTTTAGGGGAAGGATCATTTCCAGTCCTTTCTCTTCCAGCCATTATTACCGAGTACCTGTGAATGACTGCCGTCATTTTATCATCATCCCATTCTCCATCCAATGCGAAGCGTTTCCTTACCAAACAAGAAAGTGCAACACTTATCACCTCCTTCCACGTGCATACGTCACGTCAGCGACACGACCATTTCCATCATTCCATCCTTCGACGTATCCCAAAATTGAATCTATATCCAAATCTATATACTAACGTAAGCAACAATTTGAACCATACCTAAAATTGATTCCATAAATCACCCCCTTTCATTATTCATGCTTTTAACTTACCCGTGGTGGATCAACTGTACATACTTTCTACTGTAATGTAGCGCAACATTTCCATCCATATACATCCATCTCCCTCTGACTCCGTCTTTTATTTCCATCACATGTGCTACTACAAATTTACGCAGCCAATATAATACACACACACACAACTCATGTTGCATGTCAATTAATGTCCAATTCCCACTTTATTACTTGCTTTCTTAAACAAGGTAAAAAAAATCAACACACGACACACATGTAAACACGCTAGTATTAATTAACCCCCATTTGTACTCTCATTCACCTGAAATAATAAAAAGGGTGCAGCAGCAGGTTGATTTGATGTCATCATAATTCTCGGATATTTCGTCACCTGTCCTTTATCGTCCCGGCCCATATTTTTATTTCCTATTTCTATTCCATTTTCGTAAATTACATGTTGTTATCGTCGGAAAAATACATAAGGCAGTGCTGGATAACCTCACCGCAACTTCTTTGCTACAATTTGAATGACATATGAGTAATTTTTTTAAACAAGAATGTTTCCCCGGACAGAATTAGGTATATTTTATCCTTGTAGGACTTTCAATCAATAAGGGAAAATCAAAAATTTATTACCGTAATTTCAAAAATGAAATCGATAGCGTGTGTTGCTCTGTTCGGTTTTTGCCGTTTGTTACTACTATACACAAGTTATAAGAGAGGCAATTTTAGATTGTGTCTTCCACCATTTTTTTGTCTTTTCATTAATTCATAAAAATTGAATTGAACAAAGTCAAACTTACCAAACTAATTTATATACATTGTATACAGAATTTTATTATCCGATGCCCCATATGAAACTTTTATTCTAAGTTAGGATTCCTGGCTCAACACGTAAGAAATTCTATTCCACCCACCACCCATTCCAAATGTTTGGTGTCCGCACCCTATTTACTGTTGTGCGAATGCGTGCGTGCAACAAAGCACTATTCTAAGTTAAACAAGGGGAAACCGACCACACCACACAACCACATAAAATATATGAAACTCTGGCATAGCATAGCACACATACATGTTACCTCTACCTTTCTCAATTTGGATACCTCCCAATCGATCACTTTACCCGGAAATGAGAAAAAATTGTTTGCCAGTCCCACCTGTTAGGTTGTGCAATAAAGCATGTCACTGTTGCACCTAAGCATGTTTCCGGTCTTTATGTAACCCAATATTTATACAGTAATTGTACTTGTTCTACCCACATATATATTTCTATATATACCGCAACACGCCAATTCATCTCTGCAATAAAAGAAAGAAAGCTTCTGTTCTGTCCCAACCAAACCATTCAATTCTTTCCTGTGCGAACCAGTATATTTTTTATTGTCCTTGCTCAATAATATTATCTTTGTTGGATTTTATAGCATTGTTCCCCCCCCCCCCAAAAAAAACCTTACCATATATAGAAAATGTACCTACATCCTTATATTGGTATATAGACATGTAGTTTTTATCTACACAAAACATTCTTGAGTTGAATACACAATTGCCAACCTGTCAAGAGAGAGTGCAATCTTCCCTAACTGTGCAACTAACAGGAAGTTACGGGTAAGCTTGGTTTAACACCGCACACACACTCAACTCACCTTCTCCTTTCTCAACTGCTTTCACTTCTTCAGGAACAAAGCAAATTTATTTGTAATGTAAATTTATTTTTAACATGCCGCTTCCAGCATCCAATCGAATCCATCCAATTACATAGCATGATCCTACAATCTCCTGCCTTTTATTTGTCATCCGAAGAAATATCAATTACAACCTCACGGTTCCAAAATTCAACCTTAATCAATGCTGCTTATTCCCCCTAATCATGATAATTCCTAATAAACACATCTATATCCTGCCCTGGTTAAAAATAACAAGTTTTTCTACTTAACCCAAGATCTGCATTTGTTCAGACAGGTCTATTCAAATTCCTATTACTTGTATTGGCAAGGCAAATGAAGACGTGCAATATGCTAGGATGGACCAAGAAGGAAACTTTAAATAAGAGACTGGCTGTGAAAAAAATGCTTAAAATATATTCCACGTTCACAGGGTTTGCTTAACGTATTCAGTCCGCGTGCTATTACTTATTGCACAAAAAAAAACTACCTACCGAAGGTAAACCGTTTTCAGTTCCTTTCGGTCCTTTCCCTTGAAAAAAAGGAGAGTACCGATAAGGCAACTTGTAGTAAACTATCCACGTTTTTTAAGCGAAAGCAATGACGAACTGCATCCCGATGAACATGAACGTGGAATAACTTTTCCTCCTCACTTTTATGTCTGTCTCTCCTCTCTCTCTCATTTCGTTCCTGTTTCCGTTGTTGTTTCTATTTTTTCTACCAGCTATCACCAACCATATACCATCCTCCAGGAACGTGATGGACGTCACTAACGAACGAATGCCTTGATATTTAAAATCCTGTGAAAGTTGTAAGATCGAAAAACATCCTATTTCTGTATGTACGTACACGAGTTACATAATGTTTCCATACCCCGAACTAATTCCAGACCCTTACCAGTCACTCACAAACAAGCATCCTTCATTCACGTCGATCTCTCTCTCTCTTTCTCTCGCTTTCTCTCTCTTTCCATATATCCAAAAAAAAAATACTCCATAAACCGAACCAAACCAACTCTTTTTACTTTTTACTCTTTCCATGCTAAACTTTTTGGGGGTAGAGTCCGAACCTAAATCAAGCCAAGCCAACCACCCAGGAAAATGATTGAATTCAATTTCGTAGATTTCTAGCGTGCATTTCGGGAGGGAACACATACACATGCATGCACGCGCGTAGATATATATCTAGCTAAACACTTATACAAAATAGTTTTCCCAGACCGAAGCTATATAATATTGATATAAGTAACTTGTTCAGTTAGGGATATTTTTGCTAACAAGCATCCTTCATTTACCAACCATTGTTCGCCGGAACTAGATAGAATAGAGATATATACTGGTCCTTAATAGTTGAAGGAACTTTTGCTGTTGGAATATATCAACTAAACATGGAAAGTTTCAAGGTGAAAAATGTGCATCCTCCAAGTGGCAATGCTTGACTGAATTGAACTCAGGCTTAGGCATAAATATGATATTGGCTAGTCGGGCAATAGATAATGCAGCAAAATATCATTCCTAGAGAGTAATTCCTACGTTTTCTGACATAACATAATGAACCAGCCATATAGGAAGGTTTTTAGAAGGTTGTATAGATATGTATATCTTTCCAATATTTCCTGGAAAGATCCATTATATGTACGTAACATTGATTTATTTAGGTCAGACCAAGCGGCTGTGTAGCAAGTACAATATGTTTTAAAAATATTTTATACATTTGGAGTAATATATAGAGTTAATGGTGAAAGTTTTTCCTTAGCTGATGCGATGGTTAAACGAGATACTACTTTTTCTTTTAAAAAAAACTTTCTTTCGGATAATATTATGGTCTGTCAGCCTAATGTATAGTATGTTTTGTTTAAAAAAAACTACGCCGAGTGTTGAAGCGAAAAGTGTTTGAACTGGAACGGCTCCTCCTCTTTCTGGTAAAATGAACCTGGTCTAGTTAGGCTAGTTTTGTTATACGCTATTTGTGTGGCATACAAATATGGGAAGTTCATTTTTAAAAAACACAAGAGAAGGCCCACGGGATGGTGATTAATTTGAGATAGTTTGAAAAAATATTTTCCCCGAAACTATTCCACCATCTAAGCTTTATGTACTTTGCGGAGGAAGTTGCTATTATGTATCTTCTTTGAAAAAAGGAGTTAATGAAACGAAAGTCAAATTTATATTTATGATGAGAAAAAAAATGTTCAAAAAGGAGGGAAAAAGTAGAACATGAGAATGCCCAGAGTTACGGACATACTGCCACATATGAAAGTAGAAATCTTATATCCTTTCTCCGCGTACATTTAATGAAAATGTGCACCTTCTCGAATTACTTTCTCCAAATAAATATTATTAAATGAAGCTTCGGGAATGTCACGGTTTCGTTCAATAAAGCACAACATTTTGTTACAGGGAAGTGCAGAGCATGTAATAATAGTTGTGTTTTGAAACACTTTTCCCCTCTGAAAGAAATGTTTTGAACCGAGATGAGCAATTAAGAAAATGGAGTCTCGGAATGGGGGGAAGGTGTGTGTAGGCAGAAGAGCGACCGAGAGCTTAGGAAGAAAGGGAAAAAGTGAAAGGTGGAAAAAGCTCATAATAATGTATATATCCTCTTGGAAAAGAAAGAATTGAATGAGGAATGAAGACGAAGATGAAGAAAAAAAGTTGGTCTAAAAAGTTTATTCTTTTCATTCTTCCCTTTTCTCGCTCCACAATGACTCCCCTTTCATATATAAGTATAAGTTCTTTTCCTCCTCGTGACGATGATGGGAAAGTAAAGTCCCCCCTTCGCTCCATCCAAGCCGGATGGGACTGGTCGTGGGTCGATCAAAGTAATAAAATAGGGAAAAGGAAGTGAGTGATGATGATGAGGTTGAAGGATACAGCTTGGCGTCTTAAGGAACTAAGACATTTCTCAAAGAAGGAGTTCTTCATGAGGAAGATGGGAGAAAGTTCTGCGTATATTCATAATAAGAATAGATATACTTATTCTACGCACACATTATGCATATTTGATGCAGTCTATTCTTCATCGGGCTCCTTTTTTAAAACTAAAAGAGAAAAAAAACTAACTAGGCCTTTCGGAGAGCAGTGATGATGTGGTTACATAGAATCTACCATACAGAATAGGACTAGAATGGGACTAAGAATGTGACAGACTATTTTTAAATTGTAGCTTAGTAGACAGAACCAGCTTTTTTATGTGATTATGTATGCATATCATTAACTTTCTGAAAACTACAAACGCCTCTATTCCTTCATTCCCGTTTTCCACATTTTTCCTACAAGATAAATACAGGGTTGAATGGGTTAGTTGAAAAGAATACGTGTTCAAGTATTATCATCATCCTATCCTCACATATATGGGGAAAGTAATGGCAGCATATATGCATATGTAGCCCGGGTACATAGTTCGTAGTCGCCCTCCTCCTCCTCCTCCTCATCTTCATCATCAGCTTACTTTTTCTCCAGTTCACTAGTCTCCCAGTGAAATGTTAATATACGCATTAGTTGAACACAAAACTACAGCTTTAGCGACATGGTTAATGCATTTACTCCGTTTTTTTCTGGGTAGGGAAATAAAGAGCAAAAATTCAGGGAAATGGGTGGTCTTTCTTTTTAAAAAATGTACTCAACTCAACTAGTTTTTCTTTACCAGCTACTGGCTCTGTTCTTCTTCCATAGCCTATTTCCAAAGTTAACTTGGCAGAAAAACGCTAGCATTTATAGATGCTCCCTCGCATACCATTATAAATTCTTTCATCGTATTTTTCATTCCTTCCAGAGACTAGTATGAACATTGTTTATCGAATGTGGGGGAAAGTATATAAAAAGAAGGAACTCCCCACATCACTCTATTCTTCTTTACTTACACTTACGATCTGCTGGAGCTCTAATATAAATGAGAGAAGGATGAAAATAACGATATTTTAATAGGGCGAGAAAGTACTTGGATTTTCATTCTAGTCATTATCATTTCTTGCATGATCTGATGATATTATTAAACTGATATACATATATACTTTTTAGTTCAAGCTTAAATAATTCCTCATGGCTGCTTTATTATACTCTTAACTACAAAGCTCGTCGGTTGACTGAGGGGATGCGTTAGGTGTTAGGAACAATTATATAAAGAAAGAGGACCAGGCTTTAATGGGTTGTGTAAGTGGAGTTCTTTTACGTAAATGTAAGTAGTAGTGGCTCCGATGATGATGGGGATTCGCCCTAGACCTATCTGTCGACCTACCCGAGTATAAAAATACTTAAAGCTCAATTGGGAGTCACAATCGCAATTGGGACACAACTAGAAAGAAGCAGAGTGAAAGTTTTTTTGGAGATCTACTTTTAGAAAAATCAAAGTAATTTCATAATTATTAAATATGTTTGAATGGATACTTCCAGAGGCGAGAATGTGTGCATTTTTATAAGCTGTATTAAATAAGTTTTAGGGAAAACTAGATTTTGTCGTTCTTATGATCACTTGAATTGTTGGTGGAAACACTCATAGGTATAGGTCTTGCTGCTTGATGGAATATTGTAGTAAGTGCATATAACAATATTTCACTTCATTTGAATTTTTTCTAGGCAGTTAGCTTACCTTCCTCTGACGTGCCATACTGTCAATTTGTCATTATGCATTACTACAAATTTTGAAACCCTATAGCCTTACTAGCATTGGTACTCAGGTAGCACTTCATTTTTGTCTCTCACATTTCATTGTTTTCGTCTACCAATTTACTATCTCTCTACGAGAAGTTCTCACTTCCTGCTCTTCAGTTGTATCTGGGAAAGTTAAAGTGTTGCCTCGATGGAGATGAATGGAATGTACTATGTGCTACTCTAAATGGTTACATGGAAAAGGATATTCCTAAAGTTCGTTCTGATGATTTCAAGTGGAAGTGCTTCCTGTACCCGGGAAAGTTACTTATATGTAACTAGAATAGAAAAGTAACTTTTGTCTACCGGAATGGATGATAGGTTTACGATTTCTTGCATATTAAAATTGAATACATACTCAGAATCAGAATCTATTTAGTAGTATAAGTAGATTATAAGTATAGTAGATTATAGAATTATAAAATCAGTATTAGAAATTATTGTAGAGCCTTCCGGTCTAAAAAATTAGATAGCTATAGTTAGCGATCACAATGATACTTTCCGGAAACAATGAATATGGTTTCAAATATACCTAAAGAAGAGAATTAAGAATTCAAATGACTAAAATTCAATAAGATTTATGGCCATACGAGAATATCGATACATGTTTTTGGCAGATCATTTGTTTAGTTTTTTCGCAGTGTACAAAAATTCATTTGTGGTTCAAACTGTCATGTTTCAGTATTCCCAAATTGTGATAATACTGTTCGTGCATGCGTAATACAAAGAAAACTTTCATTTTTTGATAATTAAAACGTTAGAATTCCAACTCGGAATAAGGAATGTTGAAAGGTTGAGATGGAAAAGAATGTGAACCTTATAACGTGGGTATATCATTTTCATTATTACAAGAACTTTCAGAAAGAGCAAAGTAGAGCTGACGTTGTATGAGGAGGAGGAAGCCCACGTGTGCTTTCAAGTGAAAGTAAATTTTATGAGAAAGGGGCTTTTCTTGTGGAAAACTTTCTGTGCTGGAGTACATGCACCTATTCCACCACCCTGTCAGGCTCCGGGGACACACACTTTGTGAGAAAAAAACTAGACGTGTGGCAGTGGTTAAAATTAATTCAAAACGAGGAAGGGATTAATTAGTGGAAATTTTTTCCGGGCACCTTGATACCAAACAAGACTCATTTTCTCCCCCAAGAAAGTAGGAGTAGATGGAGTTTGGTTTGGGTCTGTGTGGTTTTCCAACACTTGGAAGTTTAGACCCCGATGAGACCATAATGTTCCCCAAGCACAGTTCAGAAGGAAATTATTTTCTGAAAGAAAAAAAGACGTTCTGTTAGTTGTTACTAACTCTACCTTTAGAAAATGAAGGTTTATGACAAATCTGAAGAAAATTGGCTGCTTGCATTACACCACAAAACGGAACTTACCGGTTAGACTAACATTTTCTAATTTTGTCTATGGATATGTGATAATGACACGAAATCATTTGGAACAAAATCAAGAGGTTTTACATCATAATGCTCATAGTCGATATAATAAGTTATAATTAATATGACAATTTAAAGACGAAACGATGTCTTTAGGAGAATGCTATTCTTAGGGCTTCTCTCTCCAGCCACATTACAAGCTCGCTAAACTAGTTGGGTTCAGGTGGCTGGTTAGATCGACAAAGTTATAAAAGCTAGATATGTCTCCCGAATTGGGGATCAAAATACGGAAGCAGGAGTAGACTGGAGAGAAAGCTTTCATGTAGTTCAGCCTGTGATCATAATGCAGGAACTGCCGCGACGGTCTGGTCTAAACAACGAAAATTGTGTTGCATTAAATCTGTATCTCGGAGTCTGATATCTTCTTTCTCTGGTTTCTAGTCACACTTTTTTTTATATTATTCTACGTGGATTGTGTCATGCAGTGGGAAAGATGTATATATATATTCATAAGATGAGGAATACTCTTACTAATTTTTTTCTTCTGTTTTATTTATTTTCATTGCATTCCTGTGGCTGCTACAGGTTAGCGATGGAGACAGCAACGCTTGCTGGGGGCGGATTGGTCTTCCCTGCTGCAGCACCTGTGACTGGTCCAAGCCCTGGATTTTACATCACCACACCGAGTCCCATTCTCCGAGCTCCGATTCACTAGTTAAGTGATATTAACTACTACTACTACTAAAAGCATACTTACGACAGGCATAAACTTATACAGATTTAAATTATACATACACTCATCTTAAACATACTAAAAAGCAGAATGGTACACTACCAAAACTAAATCATAAAATCTTGTTTTTAAAAATGTACCTTTTTCGTTTTCTTATATCATCATGATATGATCATCAGCGGAAAATCCATAATATTCGCCAAAAAAAAAATATGCGTATGAATTCAATCAGCAAAAAAAAAAAGAAATTAAATCTCATCCTATTTGGTGACACATTGGACACTTAAACAAAAAGAATACAGTATCAGGTTATATGGGAGTCAGGAATCTCTTGCTTTTCAAATGAAAATAATTCTCAAAATATTAAAATTCTAGATCTGATTTATTTCTCGGACTATATATTGTCATTTTTATCAAGGACAACTTTTAGGGATTATTATTGGGGCTACGTAAGTACTTATCGATAAAAAATTATTTGCGAAAAATTCATGATAATGATAAAGAGTTTACGTAATAATTTATGATTTATTATATCATGTACGAAAACTAATTAACTAAATATGGTACAATGTTTTATTCGTAATTTTTTTCTTAATTTAATCATCATCCGAGGGTTTTTATTTACATAACAGAGAGGAATAAGAAAAATCAAAAACTCAAATATTTTGATTATTCTTCAGAAAAAATTTAATAATTTGAACGACTGCAATATTCCAGATTTAACACAGGAAAAAACTAATCCGAAAACATACTTTGACAAAGGAAAAATTTCACTCAAATGATAAGAGAATTTTTTTATACAGAAGGACGGTCTATATATTTAAATCTATAAGTAAGTAGTTTAAATTGATTGGGACTAGGAGCGCAAAACCACTACGGATTATATAAATAGTTACGTGGTTTTATACAACAAACAGAAAAAATGGAATCGGAAGGTTGGAAGTTATATCGTATCGTATAAAAATATATAATTCATATTCATCTACGTTTTATTTTACATGCGAAGGGAAAATCCCTGAAAAAAGAATGCTTTCTACAAGTTTGTAATATCTTTGTATTTTCACCATAAATATTCGATCATTGTATATTGCTATACTTGTTTTCACGAGGGGGGCATTTTGGTATGAAGAAATATATATTATTTAGCCAGGGCGATGTGGGATTTTTGTTTGCTGGATAGAAAGTAAAATGGGATAAGAGACATGATGACATATTGGACCGAGCGAGATTGTGGTATTTATTGCCGAATTATTGAAGTTTTGAATAAGAGGAAGGAGGGGGAGAAAAAATTGCAAATTATGAGAATAAAACTTATATCATGTACTACTTTAGTGATAAGGATCAATGTGTCATTTACTCATTTATATATATGGAAAAATCATCGTCAAATCGTTAATGTGTATTATCAGATGCCAAAGAAAAAAATATCCTTACCAATACCAAAGTTATAGCCCTCCCATGCCACACACACACGATCAGTCTAAATATTTTTAACAAAGGAAATTTTTAACTAAAGTTTACCAACATACAAATCAAGCAAATATCGCGTATTTTGATTACTATTGTCAAAAAACAATTAAATAAAGTATGGCAAACGACGCCGTGAATTTGGGTGATTGGAGGGAGGGGAATAATGCAAACCTAAAAAAAAGGAGCGAGTATAAAATAATTGTATAATCATCCGTTTTTTTGTTTTTTAGGCATAAAAACTATGTGAGGGGAAATATCAGGTTTTTTAACAAGGGATAAGTCATTCGACAAACGTGCTATAAACTATTATCAAATCATCAGCGTAATCGTAAATCATATAATTATAATTATGAATTATCTATACGTGTATTTATATCTCTTAACGATACTGTATACTGTACATATACGATATGGATATGACAAAACATTATTCATACTAAAATTTAGGGTGCATATAATTATACACACACGTAATTCAAATGATCACTCAAAAAGTCATAATTTACACACATGCATAAAAAATATCAATTAACTGTAGGTAACAAACATAATATATTTAACTGAACTAACATTTTATTAATCATTAAAGATATTACTAATCATAATACCAAATACCAATCAAACACATCCTAGTCGAGTCGAACCAGTCCCTCTTCATATATATAAGTAAATATGAGAGATGATGCAATTGTAAAGAAATGGGTAGATACATCGGTGCAAGTACGTACTTGTTGATGTTGATGAATACGATATATTGAGTTCATGTTGTGAAAACTATTTTAAGTTCTATTCAGTTTTGAAAAAGACAATCCTTAAAGACATTAATTTACGGTTATGTTTATGTTTTAATTTATAGTTCATTTCATTTCATTCATTCAATTTTGAAACAATTCACTTGAATAATATGTATTATAAGATGGTATATGGCTTTTCTTAAACTTATTTTATAGATTAGACTGTTGATGTTCGTTCGAGGAGGATCATAAAGATTTTCTTAGCTTGACTATACTTAAATATAATTACAATTGCAATTGCAGCTCAGTAAAAAAAAGTGAGTTTTTTTCTTTCGTATAGGCTATTTTATATATTTACGAGTTTATTTTACAATTATACATATATTACAACTTTGTTGTCTTAAAGGTTTAAGTTTTCGATTTTATTTCTGATTTTTCATCTTTCTTCTGTATTTTCGTACTACCTCGGAAAATAAAATGACGACGGTGATGATATAACCATGTTGCGGAGTGTAGTGGAAGTAGTATTGCATTTTTTTTCGTTTATTTTTTCTCGAGTGTAGCAAATGCAGTACTAGTCTTACAGTAAAAACAATCGTCTAACAAGCTATATGCATAAATACAGTTTATGAATGTTGATAGATTTGTTTCTTGTCGAAATAGATATTTATTTGTTGTTATTTTATAGTAGTACAATATATAATGAAAAGACATTGATTTCAAATGATTTTATTGTTAACTGATTTTTAGTAATAGAAATAAGTTATATATAAATATATTATTGAGTTTTAAAACAAGGAGACAAATTTATTATTCAGGAAAAACTTTTCCAACATGTTCTAATGAAATTTTTTCAGATTGTGTGATGATGATAATGAACTTCATTGCTAAAAAAATACTTAAATAACTACGATATACATACATATTAAATATATCTATGTCATTAAATCAAGTTTACGATCTAAGAATATTGATTAGGATGTAAATGAATATTTATTCTGTAACCAATATTATTGTTTGTTAATTTACAAGACAAATATGAATGAGTAAAGAAAAAAAATGTTATTTAAAATTATATAGACGAAGTCTAGCGAAGTTGGTTGGTTGGATGTTATTTTTGCATGTGTTTTCCTCTTGTTTTATTTATTCGTTTGCATTGATTTTGTTACGAAGTAGTTTCGATTGATACTGAGAGTCAATTTTACTTTTTTAGACGGTGAAATAATTTGGAAATGGCATCATAGCATGTACAATGGGATGGTGTAGAACCAAATCCGGACATATTCGCAAATCGCTCAAAAGCCCTTAAAGCTGTATCATATAATGAAGGAATCATCATTCTCTAATAAAAGGTGCAAGTTTTACACTGGATTTACATAAAACAAGGAAACTATTTGTGGTACCAACTACCAACACCCTCTGATTACTTATCTCTAATGGTAAGCACCTTGTTTATCTTCTTTCCAACTTCATTGTGGACAATCCGATTGGGGATTTTATTATTTTTTCCTGGCAGTGCAATGAGCAACAAATAAATTGAATGAAATGACATTCCCTTTGTCACTCATTGCCACTTTATTTGAGAAGGTAATAATGACATTATGCGACATCCCCGGTAATGGCCATTATTGTAACAATAGAGCTGCAATAATACTCCATTCTCGTCAAGTGCTACCATATATATACTACAAACAAGATGGGCACTAGACTAGCCTAGATCGGTCGATTACTATATTTGTACTCTCTCTCTCTCTTATAACCATTAGGTTGGATTCGGAGAGGAACTGGAAAGTGTCAAAGCTTTAAGCTTTAAATATGTATGTATAAAACGATAAATACGTCAATTGTGATTTATCGGGATTCATGAGAGCGATGCGGAAAAAGAGAATAAAAAGAATAACTTGGTTAGATATAGAGCACAGTTTGGGGGAAACAAATATTCTCTGAGCGGTACTCCTTCCACCACATAGGTATATAAAAATGTTTAGTAAAGAATGTCCGTTAATTTTTATATAGTGTATTCTACACCATACTTGCACATGATATGTATCTGTTGAAAAAAAAAGATAAAAGCATTGACAATATTTACTTGGCTGTAAAAGCTCAAGCTCATAGAGAACAGGAGCAGAAGACACAAAACAGATAGACAACAGCAACAGCAGGGAATAAGCCTATAACCAAAACCAACTCTCACGAATTCATATACAAAAGCCAAGAAAATCTGTATCAAGTACCGCATCCTCCATTTGTATCCACATATAAATTATTCTCTGTTCCTTTTATATAGTCACTTTTCCCTTTAGCTTTCCCTTAGATTATATGCTCGGTGGTGGCAATGACTATATGACTATGCCTATATATGTATAAAGAAGGAAACAACAACAACGGAACAACGGAGCTAAAAAATATTTAGGAGGAAGGAACGACATAGTCTCTGTTCACAAGTTTGTTACTCCAAACCAGCCAGCTCCAGCTCCTATTTCCCTTGCTTCCTGCCACTGCCTGTTACCATTCCTCCTCCGATGCTGAACTTAACGGAAGGAGGATGAGAATATGTATAAAAGGAGAAAACAGGCTTTGTACTTTATATTCGTGTAGTGGAGTAAGTAGGGATCGTCGACCAAGCCAACCGCTATTGTTACATGATTGGGAAAATAAGAATGGATCTATATGAATAGTTTATAATGTGGTGGTGGGGGAAGGTGGAAAAGGGAAATAATCAGACCACACCATCCCGTCATATTAATGTGTACACAAATATATAGGGAAACAAGCTCATTGGGAAAGTTTTAAAAAACTTTCCTTCCTTGGTGAAAGCATGACAATGAGCAGGGCAGGCCTATACATGATCACAATCGCGATATTATGTGCTTTAAGATGGGATATATGGCTATAATGATAACATGCATATATCTGATAGGGTACAAGATTCCTTCTTTCTCCTCCGATTACAGTTTGAGAATAATGATTACAATGTAGACTGGAGCGATATGGGCACAGGAGCAACATTGGAATGGAAGGGTGGCAGCAGTTAAGTAGGAAAGCAGCAAATGAACCGTCATCATCATCATCGGCACCAGCCAAGCTGGTAATAATAAAGACAAGGTGGCTCGTGCTCCTCCTGTACCACCAGCTAGAGCTACTTTCTCCCCACTTTCTACAGGGAGATGATGATAATAATGATGAGTTTGGTGAATGGAGAAATTTCTATAATGGGATGGGATGGGATATGATATTTTGATGCAGAAGGAGAAGAAGGGTTTTCGGTTTTTGCTCGAAATCAAGTTGATTATGGTCGGGTTGGAGAAAGGAACAGATACACAGACACACACGAACAATATGATATACTGCTACTACTTATCTTGCCTACACCTGCACTTTTCACTGGGATCCACTAATATACCTATTGCATGAAAGAGTAAGGGAGAAAGTGAGCAGGAAACTTACAGAGGGATACAGAGGAGGGAACCATGAACTGGTGCCGTGTGTGGAGTTATATTTCATGCGGTTTGGTTTTTCAGGTTGGTTACCACAAACGATTCTCCATAATAAGTATAATAGAATGGGATATGGAAAATATAATATGGTTTGTGCGTTCCATTTAAAGGAAGGTTGTAAAAAATGGAGGAAATCTTTCCTAATGTCAGGCCAGGTAAAAATTAGTGTTTCCGTTCATATCATCCCTTGAGAAGGAACAAATGAACTAACTATACCGCCCACCCCGTGTGGCATGACTATTTGGAACAGCTAGAGGAGTAAGATCATAAAAATATGAAAGAAAAATAATAAATGACCAGGTAAAAAATATTCCCTTTCATTTTGTTCAAGCGAAGTAAAGTTGCATTCTTTACATGCTTATAATGATAATGAAGTTCAGTTTCAGATAATATGCCAAACAGAGAAATTATGTATTGTTTTGGGAGTTGGGAGGAAGAAGAGTAGCAACCACAAATTCAGCAACGGAGGAATGACGGATGAGAAAATATAGCATGGATAAGGGTAAATTTACTGGGCGAAGAAATGCTAATGCTGTATAATTTCCGTGAAAGCAAATATAAGATGCAGAGGAATATGCCACATATGCCAGGTATTTGCAGAGATATGCATATATTATGGATTTTCTGAGCAAAGTGGCCATACTTTTGGTTGGGCTGATAACATCAGATCATCCATTAGTCTGGAAGACTGGTGGTGGATGGATAACAAGTTACCATTTAGATGGTTTCAGTACGTTTATTCAGGGTGGACTATTATCTTATTAAAGAAGCGCTATGAAAATGTTTGTGGATTCTCTCCCTCTCAGACAGTGAGCGAGTGAGGAGTGGACTGGCATGGGATGGGAGGCAAGGGGAGAAAATGAATGCAGAGATGGACATAATTTAATATCAGATCTGAAGCTAAAAAGCGATGTCTTCCCAACTTTTTTAATTAATAAGGATATCTTTTAAGTCAGTAAAAACTGATTAATTGTAGTAATTAGGGGTAATTAGAATTTTATCTGTCGTGTGGATGTGGATGCGAGAATAAAATAGAGAAGGGAAGACGTGGCTGGCATGTAGCTCACGTTTAGAATATATTAGGTAGATATATAGTTTCTATCATTACGTAGGATGGCAATAATGGTGTAATTCTCTGAATGAGGAAGTGTTAGCTGGAAAGCGTGTTGTTCGTGTGCAGATCCGATAAAGGGAGTATAATTGGCTTTAAAAAATGAACGTAGAATATAGTTGTACATATGTGAGTAAGGACAGCAGTTTCGAAATTCGTAAACATTTATTATTATCCATTGCCATTATCTTAAAATGGCAAACGATCATGTCGTGCATACGTCGGACACAGTTGGATAAAACTTAATGTAGGGGTGGGTTTTGATTTCTTTAATTAAGAAAGGCGCTACGATATGCTAGTCAGTATGCACCTTGAACAAAATCAGTATTTTTCAGAAGGTTATTGAAACTAAGTGTCAAAATTCATCTTTTGTCTTTAGAACAACCTTTAGGATTGAATTCGTAGACAATGTAGAATCAAAAATAAATCTGGTTCAATTGTTTCAATTTTAGAGTAAGGAATTCATAGATTTTTTTCTGTGCCAAAAAGATTCCCAATCCGGTTTATGATATCCCATCAAAACAAATTGAATTCTTACGAAAGTTTGAACATGTATACGTATTTGTATTTAATATTAACGCAGGTTATATAATTTCTACACTCATAGATAAAACATCCGATCTTGCATAAGAGTAAAATCAACATCATCATCAGTATTCTTACAATACTAGAACACTGCAATACGAAAAAATGTAATTTGAATGCACTGGTCTGTGATAAAAGTACATATAAAAATGGGATAAAATAGTAGCATTACAATCACAGCACATAAGCTATGGATTCATTCTCTTACTAGAAAATTGCAAATAAGATGGTGTACCATAAAGACTAAAACTCTATTTTATTAAGGATTTCACACAAGGAGGAAAGTTATCGGAATGAGTCGTCATTGTCAGAAAGGAATTTGGCTGAATACCTTTTTATTCTCGTAATGCAGCCAACTTTAATTTCTACTCGTTCGTATTTTAATGGCAATATATAAAAGATAAAAATATGTCTGTCTGCCTATGATACGATATGATACTCATACTCACCATTAGGATAGATGAGTTTTTGTTCCATTAAAATTCACTAAAAAATTATAACAGCTTTAGTTCGGAAAGAACAGAGATAAGTAAGTCATTTCGCTCCGTTTGTTTTTATTGGGGATCAAGTTCATGATTTTATGAAGGATTTTATAAACAACTCATATTTAGGCTAGGTAGGCATGTACATACATATATTATATGTAACTTGTGAGCTACGTGACAATCGTCCTTAATTCATTTAAGGAACCATATACGTACTTTTACATAGTAATTCCCAAGCGAACCATAAAATACTACTTTGGCCATATGTCCCCCGAATATAAAATTTTTGATGTCATATACAGAGCATCATGTTAGCCATAAATTAATCAACATAAAAAAAGTTGGTAAAAAGTGTGGATTTTGTGGTGCGAGTTCTTTTAGATATCTGCAAGAGCAATATGAGCAATATACTTGGATAAGAAGGGAATTTTCTCCCAAGAATATTCTTTAGTTTTTCAGTTTATTTGAAATGTTCACAGTGTGGATTTTAATGATCGGACGAGAATAGTAAATATATCATAATATGTTTTAGATAGAAGTGAAAAGACACTAGAACAGTATCTATTAAATTGGAATATGTATTTCTGAATTCTGATTGATCAGTGCAGGCAAGTCTATGAAAGACAATGATTTTTAGGTAGTTCTGTCTGTGCATAAAAAATGTAGACACAGTTTACTGACTGCGTGGGTATATGGCAGAGTTGCACATGGCAGGAGTTGATTGTAGTTCATAAACTTTCTTTATGGTCCCTCGGCAATTTTATGCACACAGTCCGCAATCGTTCCCTGTTGGTTCGCTTAGGTGAAAGTGAAAGCTGATGATATGACAGAAGAGAACTGGTTTCAAGGGGTGAATGAATGCGACGCTAAATGGGAACTAAGTTGCTAGAGTTCTTGTTATTTAAATCAATAAAAGGGAATGACTTTAATTTCCGGAATAGATTTAAGCTACAAACGTATAATTAATCATGTCACTTCTTCTCGGCTGTAAGAAAAGTAAACGTATAAGGCACATTTATATAGTAATTTAGTAATATGTGTAAACGTTAGAATGTTTTGGTAAAATGTCGAGCTATTTCACTCTCCCATTAAGATATGATTGCTTTTATAAATTTTGCCAAGCTTATTTGGCGTAAGGGTGCGATGTGATGTCTGTTCAAAACATGTTTAATTAATTAACAAATGGGATAAACGATTTTATAGAATAAGA
Organism: Pseudosinella alba; assembly: GCA_034700485.1. Classification (NCBI taxonomy): domain Eukaryota; kingdom Metazoa; phylum Arthropoda; class Collembola; order Entomobryomorpha; family Entomobryidae; genus Pseudosinella; species Pseudosinella alba. The sequence goes on from JAQIXQ010000533.1 coordinate 23,979, forward strand.
TGAAATAACACATCAGGAAATTATGGACAATGGGTTTTAATTGGTTATGGTCATACATCATAAATATGTTTATTAAGTACATACACGGTGCGGTGCAGCAATCGTGGTTATATGGAACATATCGGATCTTTGCCTTACTGGATTGCATGCATGTCATAGTGCTGTGAGTGCAAGTGTGCGTCTGATGTAATATGAGTTATCATTTTCATGCACTTAAGTGTTTTTTTGTATGACTGGACGAGAGAAAGGTAATTGTAAGCTAAGGCTAAGATTAAGATTTAGGCTAATACTACTAATTACAATGGTAAACTATCAGGGTTTAAATCACAAGTATTGATATTTTTTTAATTTTTAGGGAAGAATTTACTTGGTAATCAAGTTATGGAAGAGATGGATGAGCAAATTGTGTTTCCGAAATTCGCATGGTGCATTTGTTAATTACACATTGGTTACCGCTACTCAGAATGCTGAGGTGGCATGCAAAATGGTTTCATGTTGAGAACAATTTAAGTCTAGTGAGCATTGATAAAGATGAATTCTGAAGAATTTATGCAATGGACTAAGAAATGATATAACTGAACTAAAGAGAAAGCTCAAGAACATTTTGTACTTAATATATACATATTACTCGACTCCACTGATCGAAACGTAAACATACCGAAGCAAAACCAATGGAGGTAGAATTTCTGCAGTTATATAAAAGAACTGAAGGTTGGGTGATTAGAAAATTTAATTTGAAACTTTAATATTCTGATATGTAATCTGGGTAATAAAAATGTTATATACATACATTCACACGGCATACGCTAAAAAACTATCAATACTTACGACGTGGTGATGTGAAACTATTTTACATGCACAGATATGTAATTCCAATTTACGAATTTAAATGAAGATACGATATTAGGATGATACTCTAGTTGATATTAATTTCAAGTGTTTCGATGTCCTATTCTAAACTTTGTTAGGCTAGTGGCAAATCGTATTGGTTAATTATGTACTTAATAATTAAAGATAATTATTCTATAAATTGTAAAATTATAAAATAGTTATGAAACTAGCAGCAATAGTTCCAGAATTTAGATTTTAGAATTAATGGAGAAGCTTCTTAAAACTAGATACTAGTACTAGTTTATTTAAAACTACATATACGAGAATCAGTTTCCCATCTTTTGATGTGGAAAAGGTCAATATGACGAAGGATATAATTTTGATTGAAAGCATTACATTAGCTATATTATATCACAAGTTCTAATCTAAATAGAAGTAATGATATAGTATCGTATTTAGATAATGATTAGCTTGTCCCTTGTCTTGTAACTGTACAGTTTGATCTAGTATTAAAATGTTTCTGTAAAATGAAAATGTAGATAAATATAAACGAGTATGCCGATAGTCCACGTCTTCGATGATACTAAATTTAAATTGAACTAATTAGGAATTACAACATACATACAATCATCAATCATTATAATGCATATTCTGCTATTCTGTATTGGTATATCAATTTGCAATGCAACATCTGCACCTATTATATGTAAAAGCTATGCACTGTAAAATAGGCTTGAATCTAACAATAGTGCACACTAAACTAATTTGTAAATAAAAATAATAATGTAAAATGATGATATCAAAAATTATTCAAATGATGATAATTATTTATTATTACGATATTTGTGAACTAAAATACTAATAACTAATAATTGTTGTGCATCAACAATGTAAAGTATTACATTTAGCTAAGATAGTTTTTAAGATTATAATTGTGTAAAATGATAATTACTGATATTCTGTAATAATATGTAACTAAATTAAAAGTATAAATTTTAAAATGAAATAAAAGACAGTTGTACTGGAAAAAATCTTACTTTCTTACATATTTGTACATTTTTCTGCGGGACAGAGAAAGGATATAACTTTTAATACTTTTCTTCTTGTGCACTTACTTATATGCTTTCACTTTCTCCTGTTTAATTCAAAGCTTCCCGACGACGGCGCAGCAGGGATGAGGTCTTCTTCGGCTTTGATTCTGGAGTCTCTGCCGGGGCGTCCACCCAATAGATTTTGTAGTTTTTTAAAATGCTGGCACTATTAGAGAAAGGTTTTTGAGAAACAAAATTTTCATTAGAGTTTTTTTAGGAAGAATATCAGCAAGCAAGCACTCAAGTCAAATAAATAGTACTTTCACCATTGGTATATATCCATCATGTCATTTGTTCGTGAAGTATTGCCATTGCAATCCGTTCTGCCCGGGGAAAATGTTGCACGCTTTTAGAGGAAATGCGTTGCATTAACAAACATTAGGCATAAAAAGACAAATCCAACACTAACCCTTTGAGCCACAACAAATATTTCAACCTAATCCCATGTTTACATAAAGAGGAGTTTTGGAACTTGGAGTGCGTATTCATGCAACATGCAAAAGTAAGTCTCTGAATGGATTCCAACCAGCTTTAGTAGACCCCTCTCAATAATCTTTCTCTTCAAGTGCCGAGCTGAAGTAGAGAGAGGGCATAATGATACTCATTACAGATAATTATTTTATTGTCTTGTTAATAAAAGCCATTGTCCCAGTTTGATTAGACCTAGCCAAGCGACTAAATACCTATTTGGGGGAGCAATATAAATAGGACAGTCCTTCAACTTTTTATGCAAGGGAGATCTTATAAATGTGTGTGCCTACCTATATCTATTATGGCTTCTACTTATCTATGAAGTAGTTGGATGGAGAAAGCTTTTCCAAAATAGCTAGTAA
>JAQIXQ010000534.1:0-26701 GCA_034700485.1 Pseudosinella alba
AAAGTCATTGTCAGTCTAATCTAAATGTGAAGCCAACGCCTTATCATTTTAGATATAGAGCTTATCAACTCCATACAAGGGACGAATCCCAATAATTGAAAGGAGAGTGGCCTTGCAACGGTGTACAACAGTTTAGTAAAATATTTATCAGATTGGACCACTCTATTTCGATTTTATAGGTATACCTGTTCTTATCCCTTTGCTTTATTATAAAATTCGTGGTACATTCCTTCAGTTTATGTAGTTAGTAAACAAGTATCATTTTACAATTGGTTTTTACTAGTTTTAGAATGGGGGACCTTTGCAATATATAACACACACATACTTACGATTAGTTTCAATTACCAAAAAACTTTATGATGACTGAACCTGTAATCCAAACTTTAACAACGTTTGTTGTGTATAATACATAGTGACTATGAAATCATGCAATGCCAGTATGAGCAAAAAATGTCTCAACCAAACAAATGCATTCAGTTGGAAAATCGTTAATTCTCAGATGTAAAAATCGTGGCGGACTCGGATGAATGAGTCCGAATAGACCCTGCTGTGGTACTAGTTCGTTTATGCATAAGCTATGTATACTTACCATTAACTTTTTCTTAAAAACAAGTCAGTTCTTTACTTAGAAGAGCCATTAGTCATCTTTGCCTTCATTCCCTCCCATTCCACTTCATTTCATTGCTGTTCAAAGCTTACTAATGAATCCAGTAAAAAATAGCCATACTTTTCCAGTCCCCCGACCGTGAAAACTTTCGTTCAAGGTCTTTGGGTCTTTCCTCTCTTTCAAATCTTTTCATTTATGTGAATGAACATTGTATGTTAGTGTTAATATTATAATTTGTACTGTAAATACATAAGACCTGATGACCACATTACTTTTGTAAATATTTAGCCAAAGCCCCATTCAACATTTTACCATTTTCTTCTGTAATCCCATTCATAATTTATGTTTGCCATTTCAGCAGAAATTGAATTGTGATATGATGTTCAATCGACTATATCATCTCAGTCAGTAATATCAACTTTCAATATGAATCAATTTTGAAACATTGAGCATTTGCCATTATTGCTTTTCTTTCCTTTCATAATTTGAACTAACGACGGAGAAAGGCATGAATCATGATGCACGATACATACTTGAAAATTATGATACCCAATTTTTTTAACAGTATTTAGACATGCTATATATTTTTCACGTCAGATGCTCAAAGTAAATGTTTTTTCTGCCATGTTCTATAATCATAATAAAGCAGATAAATAAAAATGTGAGGCAGTATACATCTTATTTTAGTGGATTCCCTTCATTCATTCGAACACATTTCCCAACATGAATTTTATTCAGTAAGAAGAACTCGTAGAAACGTGCAACTGACAGTTTCTGACAGGCTAAGAACTTATGTTCCAATCTTTGGCTTTGAATATCTCTAAATGTTGAATCTCTTCGTTGCACGTGAATATGGAAATGGAGAAAGTGTTTTTAGCATGATACGATATGATATGATATGATGCATGTGGGAAAAGCTTCTTTCATTCGTAAAATATTTTTTCATAATTTAGGATATACCTCTATGGTCCATATTTCATGTCACTTATTTTTCCCATTTTCTACTTTCTCCCGCTATACCAAAGCTTTACTCATTAGCATCATTATTATTAGTTAGATGCTTACTATTACCAAGTTATATGCTTTCTTTGAACGGTACATGCGAATTGTGAATACACCAGCGAAGCACGAACTTGGTGAGGCGACGTCCATAGCATAGTCCTTTTCCTAATACAAATTGATGCTTTTTATATTACAAACATTTCACTAATATATCAACTCAACTCATAACACTTTAGGTAAAATGTGCTGATGTCAGTTTACTTTTTCCTTCTAGCTGTGTCATATTAATATTAACTACGCTGCTTTTCATTTCCATCTTCCATCATGTGGCTTGAACGTGCGGGAGGAGGGAATTGCAAGGTTTGAGAAAGTTCCGGATATTTAGACTGCATATTCGCCCTCCCCTTTCTTTATCCTTCTAATATCTTAAAGGAACCGTTGTTGGTGTACCAATAACCTGCAGTGCACAGTTTTTGAATAACAAAATTAACTTTGCAGGAGCCTTTTGTATTGACTGGTTCCTGCTGTGAGTATCGCTTTGTAAGTAGGTATATTTATATTGCAGTATGCAAAGTTGACTATGAAAACGTATGTCGGGGAGTGGGATAGATAATCATCATTCTTCTTCCATTGTTTATTGTCTTCCCCCACGGTAGTTATTCTACTTGGATTTGACTTTCTCCGTTCTTTCAAATGCATGGAACAAGTAAACTGGGTATTGTAAATGGTAGAATGGAGAAAGTGAAATATGGCATGCTTGTCATCTTATCTGGTCCATATAGGAGCTTAAAAACTCAACGGGAATATCCCCATCCATTTGTTGTTTATCTGAGCTTTTTGGAGAGAGTTGGATTTGGATGGAGCGATATTTGAGAACCGAATGTTTTGTTTGCTCGAGGACTTTTACTTGAGTTAAGTTTGACTTGTGTGCGACGTGGGTTACTTGTTGCTACTCTCTTGTTTCGTTTCAATGGGGGTGTTGTTCACTGTGTCTCCTGCTGAGTTTGTACAACTGTTCGAAACAAACTTCAACATCGTACCTATGTATTTAAGATAGAATCGAATTGAATCCTATGTAATATGTTTGAGATGATGATGTCTTCATATCATTTCCCCAAAAATAGTTCCTAAATAGAATTATACATTCTAATGGAATGTGTGTATCTATATGCTACAAATGTAGAAAATGGCTTATCCTGCTGTTTTCCAATACTATAAATCTAAATTGCCAGGATTGAAGAAAATGTGAATTGTCTTATACTTCTCCTTTTCCATTATTTTCTCCATTTCGTTTACTAACTGAATCAGAAATACACAGTAGTATCATGCCGTTTGAAAACTGGATTTTTCCAATGCAAATGCTTCATTCGATGTCTGTGAATGAATAAATAATAGCATTTTATCTTATCTGAGCTGTCCTGTTCTAAGCTGGAATGCCTTACCATTCAGCGCATACACCGGAATGGAATGGTATAAATTTCCTTTAAAATCAAATTCCATATCGGATAATCAATTTCAAAAGCAATTCAGACAAACGATCAATGAGTCCCAAGCTTAGGACCGTCGACAGTTAAAGTCAAGGGAAGGAAGAATATAAAATACAGAATGCAGCTAGTCCTTGGTTCTTTCTGATTTATTCAGTCCTCAGCATTTTCTAATATGTTTCTTGCGTAAATACTTGCATATCTATATCCATATGTGATTGAAATGAACAGTGGAATAAAGATGGCATTTGCTGCTAAAAATTGCTTTCCCGTATTTTTATGATCTTCTGCAATATGCTCCGGTCTGATTTCAAAATAATTTTTGCTACTGTCATCTGCTTTTCTACATGCTTTAAAAAATTTAACAGCAGCAATGGTGCATTGAAGCCATTTAATTTGATATCAAAGCTTTAGATGTTATCGTGGCACATGTTTTTCTACGAATGTGAGTGAAAGTTAGCTTTCACTCTGATACACCGCCCGTGCAAAATTTGTCAGCATGCTGTCGCTGCCGTCAGTCTTCATAACTCCTTTCTCCCAGGAGGGATTACATACTTCATTTGTAAGTATGCTTTGGACTGTGAGGATGATCAATGTCATATTTGAATTGATGTGTTTTTGCTATTCCATATTATCCATTTATAATCGTTCAATTATACTATACCAAAAATCACACATGTAGATAAGCACTTCTACTATTTTTAGTTTAGCATGAAAAAATTAAATCAATAAAGATATACGGTGTAGGAAATGTTCTGCTGCGTTAACTTTCAAACGAACAGTCTAGCCTACAACTTAAAACTAAAGGAACATTTAAATATCAGTAGGAACGTGACAAAGTCGTCTTCACCGTCTAGTCTCATGCATAATTTTTATTTCATGCCGATTTTTCCATTTTGGCACCACGGTCAAATATTATCAAAAAGGAATCTGTTTACAAAACGCCAAGCTTAAAGATATTTAGATGGAGATGGAAATGGAAGGGTAAACAAGATGCGGTAGCTTTCCTTTGTTTATGCAGCATAAACTATAAACAGGCCACATCTTGCATACTGCATACATTTTTGGATCCATCTCGTATTCATAAAATGGCACATGGATCGATACAAAATTTTATATTCCCAATTCCAAGTCCATAATTTATACCAGATATATAGTTCGGACCGAATTACAATTGGATTGAGAATGTTGAGACTGAGAATTAGGATGATATGGGTGCGGGAATAACTGTTATGCAACATATGTTGCAATATTACAGTAATAAATTGATTCCTCCCCCGTTAACGTTCGGTTCGGAAAAGTTGCAAATGTGATGTGATGAACCCATCAACTTTGTTTACTCTTGTAATCCTTTGAACAAGGAGATCTGAAAGATGGAAGGAAAGGGATAGCAAACACAATTTAAGATATATATTTTTAATGCACTATCCCGCCATCAACGCCTTCCGTTCCAAGTCCCAGCCAAACGGAGCGACTAAAGTGCATTTTCTCCCCCAGCTTATCTTTCCCCAGTTCATTTGCGACGTTTTTTCCCTTCTCTTTTATTTGCTCACTCCCATTATATCTAATGATCACATTGGGAAGGAGACAGGCCAGACGTTCCCGTTTATGTTTGGTTTGCCTTCTCCTTCCCCACACACAGATAATTTGAGTGTTTATGTGAACTTTCCATTTCTGGTGGCAAAATAAAAAAGGGAGAGAGAATGAGGACTTCACATCAGAGCACTATCAAAAGGATATACGAAGGATGAACGGAGAGAAAGCAAATGGGGGAAAGTCTCCAGGATTCTATAGCAAGGCACGTACGAGACTTCAATCTTTTTTGTCCATTTTTTTTCGTGACAATGAAAAAAGCAAGATGACATGGACCTGACTAACAAATAAGGTTTTATAAGGTCTGAAAGAAAATGAAGATTTAGAAGAAGAAGAGCATATGGACTGATATATAGTTAGAGAGATATGGAAAAGTAGAAGAAAAGAAGATGAAGTTAAAGCGAGGCGGGAATGGCGATGATGGGGAGGCTGGCGCTGGAAGTTATTTCATTAAAGAAAGATATGAGCACGACGACACCATATAAAGGCTTCCGCAGTTCTCCCACTTATATACTTGCTGACTGACAATCACTGGGAATTCCTTTATTCTGGGATGCTGACTCTTTTTGCTTACTTGTCCTTTTTCTTCGAGTTAGAGTATAATAATCAGGGAAAGTCATAGTCACCACCACCATCCACACCGGATGTGTTTTTATGCTGTCGCCATCCCTGTTGATCCTTCGTATCTCGACCCGAGGAACGGCGAATATCATGCATTTCTAATATAACTTATTAAGCGTTGCACGCTTTTTATTATAAATAGGTACTCGGGTGTCCCTACGCTCTCTATTTCATTCCTGTAGCTGGTTCAAATATAAAATGAGAAAATATGAATAAGAAGGTCGTGGATGCCGGAGTAAAACTGAAATGATAAATAGAGAGAAACTAGCCAATTATGAAAAGCTTGCCAGCTCCTCATTTTCATCTTAGCTTAACAGGTTTACAGGTAATCTTGCGCATATCAAGATGGAATAGAGTGCAAAGGACACGCATAAATCAAACCTGAAGGAAGGAATAAGATCTGGCGTGACTTCAATTGAGAACAGGCAAACCCGAAAAACAGCGGAAGACAATGAGCTTAATAAATACTTTCTTGTTGAGTTGGTGAAATGTGAACCAAGAGAAAGTATCTAGGACCTAGAAAGTTAAATACGCATATGTACCCTACCCTATGTGAAGGTGTATGAAATTCATAAAAAGTTGTGGCCACTTTGCCACGGCCACATTGCTATCTCATCTCTCAAACCATATTCATGTGTTATCTTATCATGAGTACAAGACTTGAATTCGCAATTAATCTCACATTTCTCACATACCTGTAAAATACCTACGTGTGAAATCTCATGTTTCTTCGCCGAGCATACTTGTATGAGAATGCATGCCTTATTCTTTTCCTTGTCTAAAATTTAAATGATAATTTTAGTCAGTTTCTCGTTTTCCCTCCCTCCCGGTTGTATATTTACATACGATCTGGTTTTGGCTCTAGTTCTAGTTTAATTTTGATGAATCCTTCCTGAAAATTCCGGGGCATTTAGCATGCCATTTCAGTGAAAAGTGGTTTTCTCCTGGTGTGATGTGATGGAGTTGGAGAAAGTGTGCGGGATTTCCCTGTATAATACTCAGGCTTCTGTCACCAAGTTATTTATTGTAAGCCTGTATTTGCTTCAAGATATATGTTATTTGCTTTGCATGCATGCTATTACCTTGGCTTGGATGACTTTCTCTTGGAGTTCTGTCATGAATAAATATAAGCTACGTTATATAAGGTAGTAAACAGCATTAACGGAAGTTGTAATAGATATGAGTTAACTTTCCCTTTTCCGACGTTTAGATAAATAATTGGTATTTGTGGTCTCTCCTGCGGTAGTTGATGTTGATGCGGATGTTGACTGAGTTCCAATGTGCATGAGTTACCTTAAGTGGAAAAGAAAGAGACTAGGAATGAAATGAAGAGAGCTGGAGAAAGTAGAGAGAAAGCACAGGATAAATACCTATTTATATGCCAAATGCCCGATTGCTATTTTATATTCGTATAACGTATAAATATTTTATTTTATATTGCAAAAAGAAGGCAAAAAGTTATATGATGATACGACCATGATTATGATGATGCTGGTGGTGATACCATGCTCTTGGCGTTACTTGCAGATGTGCCATGTCATACTAGACATATCCCAGGCACAATTTTCTCTCTAGTCGTGATATGAACATAGTACCTATGAACCACCAACTCTCCAGCACGTTCGTCATGTTTCCAAGATTATGTTGTTGTGACAGAATGAAAATGAGTAAAGCTCTGTAGTAGAAGTAGATGCAGTGGCACTTCCCCGATTTTCTAGTGCCGTTGTCGTAGTCTCCTTGCTCCTGCAAATACTACTATATTATTGCTTGAGCAGGGAAGGAAAAATATTACTCGCCTCGCCAGTGCCAGTAGTAAATGTGTCAGACTCTCTCGTTTATTTTTTACTCTGGATGGAGGGGTAGTAGTAAAGGATAAACTTTCACCATTTCAGACGATGAGTGGCCATAAAGCACAGTGAGTGTAGATATTTTATATCGTCTCCCCTTTCATATCATATGAGTATGTGGATGTAGTTATGTATGTCTGTAAATAATACATAAACCTGTTTAAAATACATATAAACGTAGGGATGATGATGGGCTTTCGGATGACACTTATCAAATAAGCGTCACTCTCTTCCAGGGGTAAAGACGAAAATGGTATTTGACATTCCTCCGGAGTGAGGGAGGAGGAGGTTGAGAGTTGAGAGGGAGTTTGAGTTCTGTTGACTGGGGGGATGGGATATGGAAGGGAAGGCAAGGACAAACTTGTCCTTTCAAAAAGGAGCATCATATTAAAATCATTTTATTTCGCTTATCGTGTTCCACATCGTGTGAACACGTGTTGTTCGTGATACATAATATATCCTGTCTCAAATGACTTGTGCTAAGTACTCTAACTTTTGTCATCTCGTCAATTATTTGAAAATTTTGCCGTCTTGTCATTGTATAAGTACTTTTGCTTGAGTAGGTATACGCCTACATGTATTTATGTAATTTTGAAAAATGTCGATTTCATTTCGGGGATTTGCTATATCATATCATCCCATGTATGTACATGTATATATCTCTCATTGTGTTGTTCCCGTCAACGGGAAATTTTCGGTGCTTTCATTTCCTTCCCTGATGGACGGCTGAATAAATGTATTTCTCTGTGGCTGTATGTATTATTGTATTATTATAATAATTGATATTTGATACGCCATAATCTCCATCCGATGAATAGGGACTGGTGGGAAATGGGAAAGGAAGCGTGAAATTTAATACTGCATACTTATGACTTACAAAACCATTCTGGGAAGGAGAAAGTAGTCAAATTATTGGGCATGGGGAATATATTAAGGATTGAAAATTCTTAAATCCACTCACTTATCATTACCATAATACCATTCCGAGAAAATGAAAATCAACCCCTTCTGGAGTCTAGATTATATAGAAGGTTATAAATAACCGTATTAAGAATCTTGACAGGCATTTCAACTCCAGAGAACCAATCCCAGAGGAATGGAACTGGAAATTGGACAAAGAAATATTGAAAATAATAATAATGGTTGACGATAATGAGGATGCGTATGTAACCCAACCCAATCATTGGTGGATTTTTGGAACAAAATTTACTTTACTTTACTTTATATAAAAGTACTTACGTTTTGTGGGTGTCAATCCAAGTGAGCTGAAATTTATGAAAAGTAACGAAATATGATGATGATGATGATAGTGTATTAGTCAGAACCAAGTATCGATCGTTGGATGATGACTATTCGGAAGCTTGCAGAAGCCAGTTACATTGGTACATAACTCATTATATTAACAACGATCCGGAAAATACTACGTTCATGCATATCATATGTCATGCTTGCTCCAACTTATTGATAAGTAGATATATCAAATAACATATGAACGTATTCAAAGAATATCGGGAATAACATTCGAACCAGATAAAACGGAAGCCGGTAATAAGTATCAAAAGTGGGACCCGTTCCTTGGCTCAAATAACGTCTGTTCACAAGGCCGTAAAAGTCGGAAGTGTTACGGATGGGAGTCACTTTTGCAATAGGTTTTTCATTCCCCCCGACGATCTCTCCAACTCTGCTAACTATAAAATTGTGCCTGGTTAGCAGAAATAAAGTATATATAACCGACATGGAAATGGTTGGGAAGGATCATCTGAAGGTGATTTTATTCCTTGGCGGAGAAAAAATGTATGACTTGATTTTCTTCGAATTGCTAACTAATTTTTTTCCTTGTGGACCGGAACCGAATAAAAAAATCTCTTTTATAAAGAGGCGGTATGAACTCCTTTTCCTTCCCACTTTTCCACCACACCCTTTGATCCGGGCCGACGCAATTACATATGCGCCGTGACGAATAAATAGCCAGTTTTGGATTTCCATTTCCTGGTATGTACAAATTGGTCTGTCATGTCAGGTTCAGTCATAGCTTCTGATCCCGTTCATTGCCATAATCATACAAAAGGATCTCATTCGTCTAAAAAAATATATCCCAAAATCACAATGCCTGGGATTTTTTCCTGCGAGAGTCTGAATAATATGTTGAATGCATTTGACAACTTTCTCTCACAGCAGGGGAAAGTGGATATTGTTTCAAAAATGGGGGGAAACAAGTCCAACCTACTTGGCTTTAGAATATGGATTGTGGAGTAATAACCCAAGAAATATAATACAACATAAAATTACAGTGGACATTCTCAGCAGCGTAAATATGGGCGTGAAAAGCCAAGCCAAGGGGCAACTTTTTTGGCACAGAATAAAAACATCTTGTATTACATGGCTAAATTAGTGCCGTTAATATTACGGGGTGTAAGAGACTATAAATGAAATATCAAATGTTATCAAAATAATAAATATAAAAACATTCACAGAAAATCCGACCATCATAAACATCAGTGCTCTGTTTTAAAGAGCATAGGGTTACGGGGAGTTTTTTTTTCTAGAAAGAAGCCATACTTTTATTTTGCTGTAAAGATTGCAGCAGCATAAACCAATTTCCGTTTGAACGGCAAAGGAAAGCTAACCGCAGAATGGGAATCATAATACAAAACTTTCGATATATCATGCCGGAAATAAAGTTTTAAAACCGAGAAACTTACTTGACTTTGGTCTGGCGTACCGAGTATAGACAGACCAATCATCCCATCGATTCAAATTCCTGCAGTATGTAACTTATTTCATTCCATAAACTAACCTCAACTCCTACGAATTTCAAACCCACAACTGTGCGATTCATTTCCTTTAAACTGGAATCTCATTCAGCCAGCCTGACTGAATAAAATCAAATATGGAGAATTCGGGAACTTGTTATGAAAATTAAAATGATACGGGTTCATATAGTTTCTTTTTGCTTATGAGAAAATCCTAACAGGTTTGGATATTTGATCCTGTGACCTGAGAATGTGGATGTGGGCATTTGAATCTTGGATAAATAAGCCAGCAAATATCGTTTGAACTGACTTACTTTAATGTGATGTGTACACATCCGCCGGTTTCTGTTCCTCCAAGTCCAACTGGCTGACTCTCTAAGGCAAGCTTGTTTTTAGCCTAAACAAATATACACAAACACACACAGACCGCAATCAATGCTTTCACTTTTTAAAATGATGCATTGGAATCTAATATAGGACTCTACTTCGGTAATAAACTGAAATAGGGGTGGTGGTGGCTTTATAGTGCGTAGTCTTCAATTTCCTAGTCCAAAGTTATAAGCAGTAAAACAAACAAACTTTTATATTTAGAAGGATCTCTCCTCAGCGGAGTAGAAAGTTTAGAAAGGAAATGGGTTGGTCGTTGGTCTTATCTTTAGTTAATATAAAGCGTACCTATCGCATCCTGATATTCATAACAGTTTTATGTGATATCCCTACTCACTTTTGGTGGAGGGCGTCTTTTATCATGGCATACACCTCGATGACTTATACATGCACGTATTAAGCTTTCAGAAAACTGATTATGTTTTAATTTTTTAAATTATACCATCATTTTGAATGTTTGGCTAAATCGAAACTGCCTGGTGTTCGCTGTTTACCTTTTCCTTGAGACTCATTGCCCGATTTTTCGTAATTTGCTAATCGTTTGTACTTACATTTTCTAAATGAAATGAAGCACGAAATGTATGAAGATGTACACGTATGTATACATGTAACATACGTGTAAACGAGAAATTGTAGCGATTACTAATTTACACTTACGATTATCATTTCCAAAAACACTTTTCCATTCTAGTTGGGAAATATTTTTTAGGTAATTATCCAAACTTTAAATCGTGGGTGAACATTTCATGTGTCTGTTCTGTTATTTAATATAGAAAAATACAGAAACTAGCATGACAGGCTTCCGTCAGTTACTTTCAAATGCGAACTACCTATGCACAGAAGTGTATCTGGCTTATCCCAATTATAATTGTTATTTTTGTGGTTTTCAACCATAAAATTGGCCTGCTGCAGTTTATTTTTGTTTGGTTTGTGCTAACAAATAGTTGAATGAACTACTTACATATTGTTCCTGCTTCATGGCTTTCTCTCATTTCCACAGGGGTTTTGTCTTGCCATGCTGTGCAGTTTGAGGGTGTAAGTAATGAGCTGTTGTTTTCGTGAGTGAAACCATGAATTATTTGCAGGGACAAATACAATCGCATCGTATCGAATATCCTTGGCATGTCAATTAATAAAAAAAAGTGCATAGATGTGTACAATAATCTCATTTAAGCCCATTTAATGTGTCTATAGAATTGATAGAATAAAGTCGATAAAACATTGCACCATCGAGGGACTGCATGGGCAATCCTTCTTTCTAGTTACTTGCATCAAACAATTTAGCAGTCTAAATTTTGCTAATGGCAAGCTTATCAAAATAATGGCAATATAAAAAGCTTGGCATCATTTTGCTTGCTCTTACTGTCTACCTGATCGCGACAATAATATTCCCAATACATCGTCGTAACAAGCGTATACCGGCCTACCTAAATTCATTCGTAAAAAATTCCATTTCCGTGTATCTGTTTTCAATTGAATTTTAGCTTATCCCTATATTTTTTATACGTATTTGCACAGCATCATACTCGTTTGATGTGTGCGTTGACAAATTGTGCCCTGTGGCTGTTATGTTTAGAAACGCATTACACATAGATCGTTTTACGTCATCCGAGATCTCTGTCATACCTTATACCGGAAATTTTATAATACCAATTTAAAAGATAATCTAAATATGTACCTAATCGAAATTTTATGCATTAGAAAATCCAGTTGGGATAAAGTTCTCACCTTATCTATTATTATTATGCTTATAATATTATGAGCTATACATCTAAGCATCTATGCAATTATTCTAAGAGATTTTGTATTGACCAGACCACATATGCCCTATTATTTTGCGCTTGAATAAATCTCCGAGTATAAAAGCCAAAAGCATTATATATCTTAACCAAGTCATTTTATGGATGTGTCTGCGTTCTCTTGCTCTTTTCCAGATCCAGAGCTGACTGGCGACAAGGGTGGCTTCATCATGGATGAAGACCTGGACCCCTCCGTCTATGGCGACTATACTGATGATAACGCCAGCTCCTTCTACTTGGATGCAGACAACACCACGAACCAAACTGGAATGGACTATGGGAATGAAACCTATCACCTCAATATAACGCAAAATTCCCCGATAAACTACGCCGTCCCGATTATGGGCTACTGCATGCCCTTCCTCATTCTTATAACCATCATCGCGAATACCTTGGTCGTGGTGGTGCTCTCAAAGCGACACATGAGATCACCCACAAATGCGGTCCTGCTAACAATGGCATTGTCTGATACTCTGATGGCTCTCTTCCCAGCGCCATGGCTCCTCTACCTGTACACATTCGGGAATCATTATAAGCCATTATCTCCCGTCGCCATGTGCTATGCTTATACCATCATGACTGAAATACTTCCAAACCTGTTCCACACGGCATCAATATGGCTGACGCTGGCCCTCGCAATCCAAAGATATATTTATGTATGTCACGCCCCAGTTGCGAGGACTTGGTGCACAATGCCCCGGGTATTGAAAGGGATTGGGATCATCTTTGGCCTAGCCATGTTCCACCTTTCCACCCGATTCTTTGATTATTTCTACACAACGAGGATTATTGAATGGGAGGGGGAGCAGCACGAGGTCTGCGTGTTCCATTATGCCAACTGGATGCTGGAATATGTTACCCCGGATTTTTACTTCAATTACTACTTCTGGTTCCGCGTGATCTTTGTTCACATGGGACCCTGCATAGCCCTCCTGGTTCTTAACTCACTCCTCTTTCGAGCCATGAAGGAAGCGCAGCGAAAGAGACTCGCACTGTTCAAAGACAATAAGAAGACTAATGAGTGTCGCAAGATGAGGGATGCCAATTCCACCACGATCATGCTCATCGTCGTCGTCACCGTGTTCCTATTTGTGGAAGTTCCACTGGCAATTATCACCGTATTGCACCTGGTATCCAACACGGTGGTGGAGCTCCCATTCATCGAGAGTGATCACGTTGCAGTGTTGATCCTATTCTCCAACTTCTTTATCACCCTCTCATTCCCAATCAATTTTGCCATTTACTGCGGCATGTCCCGCCAATTTAGAGAGACCTTCAAGGAGCTATTTATTCGAGGGGCGACGACAAGTGCTCGTCACAACGGCTCCTCCAGATACTCCCTTGTCAATGGGCAGCGAACATGTACTAATGAGACGGTCCTCTGATCCTCGATGGCTGCTGCAGCCACTTGCTCAGCAGCCGCCATCCAGGATTCCGCCCCCTCAAGGATGACCTCCTCACTCAAACGGAATAGCAAACGAGCGCATAATATCATAACCACGGCAGTGATTACCGGAGGTCCATCAACCACTACCTCAACTCATTTAGCCCCGCCATCAGTCGCCAAGGGGCTGAGCCGGAGTCCCAGTGGCTCTGGGAAATCCGTCACGTTCATTACGGAGGCGGATGGGAATACCAAATATCGAAATAATAACAAGGAGCAACAACAGCAACAGACCCCAAACAACTTCAAAACCATTAGCCCCACCCCGGGCAATGGCTGTAGTAATTCTCCCACCAACAATGGTGATGCTATACCGATGACCACCTTGGGGGATAGTAGCAAAACGGGGGGAGCAGCTACAACACTGCACAGTAGCTCCACCACTTCCATAGGTATTGTCGAGAGCCCCTTGGGGATTACCACTGGAAATGATGGCAGACAAGTAGACTCACAGAAATAAGCATTGTACCTAATTCTGGACATTAAAGAACTGCCCATGTTGCATTATGTCATGACGAGGACAAAGCAAATATTATTTTTCAAGGATGTGGAAACAATAATTTACCATTTCTCTAATTGACTCACAGTCAGTTAGTCCACACTATTGTACTTCTATTCGTACCACTATTAGTAACAAGCAACAAAAACATTTTTCTCTGCTGTGAAGTATCTACTTTCTGTGGTGGTGATATACTTAATGATGATTACTAATTCAGAATACTCATTAAATGAAATTAGAACCATGTTTTGGTGTTATGAACTCAACATTCGATAATATTTTCTAAGGACATAATATTAATTTGTTCCTAGTGTTGCTTCACCTCAAATTGTTCTATTATTAAATATATATAAATTACGGTTAAATGTATCTACATAACATTGGGAATAGCGTGATAGAATGAAACTATTTATAGGATAAATTATTATTATTTGTCGAGAGGTAGAGGAGAACATGTCTAAAAGTTACATATATGTACTTGACACGTTCACAACTATCCGGTCCCCACTTCCCATTACCTTCCAGGGAACATTATCATGTCATCTTCATAACGAACCGTAACGATGGCTAAGTGGTCAGAACGGACGGTCATCATCATTATCGTTGTCCTCATCATCTCATTGACAAGCTAATATCATCATCCCCTTGAAAATGAGAGGTCTGATTTCCCAGCGGACTGGACTTCAGAAGGTCGTCGGGGAGAAGTGTATGAACTTTTCAAAAGAAGTCTTCAAGGTGAGTGAACATCTAACGATGTTTTTTTTTTACTATAATTGACAAAAGAGCATCTATATCATTACCATGAGCAATATGAGTATTGAGGAGTACTGCCAAATTTTTGCAGCTGCCCAAGTACATCGCTAATGTCGTGGGCTGGGGATTAGGTTGTTGTAGGAGTAATTATGCAGACGTTTGTTTACCTGCATTTGAAAATCTGTATAATCAGCGATCCCCCACTTTGATGATAAAATGCCCGGAGGCCAATTTCATATACCATATATGAACCCATGTAATATACATGCCGTGTTTGCGAACTCTGATTATTGAAATGAAATAAAACCAGGAATATTGTACAATGAAAATTGTTTCCACTTTGTATACTTATGTAACTGATTACAAGTTGATATTATGGATGAAGATGAAATAAATTCATGAGCCGCCCTTATTCTATTTCCCTATACAGTTCTTACCCACACCTACACCTTTGACTAATTAAGGGTTTGCAGTCTGTAGTCACTACCAAAATGTACTTTTCTACACCCAAGATTCCTTTTGTTCTATACATACCCCAGCCCATGGCTGAATATCCCTGTGGGATCTAATGAGCTTGTCACGTCTGATTTATACTTCCCTTTTTCATTTCATTTCAATTTGTTTTGTTTCTGTCCAACATCTCGTTTCGAACCACCTACCCACCTATATTTATGTATTGCAGAAGTTTTCCCTTTTGGATTGAGGTGGTATGGTCGTATCGGAGCGGAATTTTATTAAATCTTCGAGCTCCGAAGCCAAGCGTGATGGATATGATGATTCATGCCTATGTATGTGGCGACAAGAGGAATTTCAGCGCAGCGTGTTCATAAAATTATTTTACAATGCAAATGAGTTCTCTCAACCAGCCAGTGAGTGAGACCATCATGTCTTCCCTACTACACCCGACATTTCCCTTTTATTACGTCGGCATTTATTTGACAAGCGTACACCACACCAAAAATATTAGAAGTTCATCGACAATTCTGTTTACCGTCTACTGACTCACGACTTCCGACACCGACACGATCCAGCCGGGGTAACTCTGTCAAACTAACGGAAAAAACCTTTTAGAGCAAGATGGCAAATTAAATAACAGAGAATAAAAAACTAGAAATGCTCGTGCATCAACAATCTGGGAAGAGTGGAATATTCTGAAAGAACTTCATTTTTTGTAGTAATCCAATTTCATCGGTCTAAAAGGTGCGAATAAAAGAAGAGTGAATATTAATGCACTCTATTTTAGACCTACCTAATTATATTACAAATTGCACTATAGGCCATGCGGTATTTGGGACACTTGGATGAATTTGCAGAGATAAATCTTAGACAACAATACAATGATGGCTGTCCTTTCCGTCCCCAGTTTTCCCTAAACTGGCGAGAATAGAAATATTTAATCGTAAACACGGTCACATCCAGATTTCTCCAACAGCGAAGGGAAACTCA
Organism: Pseudosinella alba; assembly: GCA_034700485.1. NCBI lineage: Eukaryota > Metazoa > Arthropoda > Collembola > Entomobryomorpha > Entomobryidae > Pseudosinella > Pseudosinella alba. The sequence goes on from JAQIXQ010000534.1 coordinate 16,236, forward strand.
ATAATGCTAAATTCCAGCTCATCTTGTCAGGATGTCAAAGTTAATCGCACCCGACGTCCCCAGATAGTTAATTACATATGGGCATAGCTTAACATGTGCGCGTGTTCAGTTTACATAGATTTCGGAGGGGACAGGGAGGAGAAACCTAATAAATCAAATGAAGTATTTACGGCTAATCCAGCCAAACTACAATACACCAGTTTTGAAATTAATTCGATTACCCCCACCGAATCCAAATCTGCGAGGATTGGATTGGATTCATTTGTTATTCTAACTTTCTCTCTCTCAAGAGCCATGTCATGTAAGCATAGGTAGATAAATATCCAGGGAAATATTAGCAAGTAGCAAAATGAAGTCAAAGTCATCGTCTTCATTATCATCCCTCCCACCACCGCAACGGAGGGAATAAGTTTGCTCATGAGATAAGAATTTAGCTAGTTTATTAGTTCACAGTTGTAGGTAGTTAGGTATGTAACGAAATGGAAAAGACAAATGGCTACTACCTATCTGACTCAAGTAGGGAAAGAAAACATTAATTTAATACTCTAGGATGAGTAAATTATACTTTCCAGCTTCAGAAAGTGGGAATGTGGGAGCAAAGTATATTTATTATCAAAGAAAGTTTTCCCCTTCAACTCTTCCATCTCACTTCACCTAGTCTCAACCTTGTACTACAACATTTACTTGTTGATTTAATGCTCATCCACCGTTACATTCATTTCACATACAGTTATATGCATTCCTTATATGTGTGCCTGTTCACTTATTCGTTATTTCTCCAGTTATAATTAGCATAATCTAATTAGCACTCTTACACCGCAAACATCACCTTACTTGCTCCAACAACACCGTCGTCGGCGGCATTTCCAGCCGCTTACTGCTCCTTGCTTGTGGTGAATGGTCTGTATGTTGATTGGGATTGGGATAAGTTCTCGTGGAAGCAAAGCATGGCCTAATTGTCTCGAACAAAATGTTACACTTTATGTAGCCTCTCTATTCTAACAAGGGTAAACTAGATATGCACACTTACGAAAATGCTATTCGACTAAATGTATTTCCGTAGCTGGTTATTTTTATTACCAAGCTGATAGCGCGCTAGCGTAGTTATAATGTTTTCCAAAGGCTCGTGTGTCTGTCTTTCTGTCTGTTTGTCTGCCTGTACGTATATGACAACCTCTGTTTTACCTGGACCATATTCCACATATCCATTTCTATCATCATCTATCATACATTACGTACACTGTGTGAAAACTTAACCCTGACGCCACAAATTTGTTTCTCTAGATCCCAAAAGTTCTCTTATAGTTTAGATTCTTCATCCACACAATGACAAGTATTAAAGTGTAATGTGCAGTAGTCTATATTTAAAACTCGACAAAACGCACAGAAGTCGGGAATTCTTTTACGAAAGCCTAAATTGATTGTTTCAGATTTATTTTTGCAAAATAATACAAACAGTTCCGCACTTTCTTTTACCTGCTAAAGTGCTACCTCATTTCAGGCCCATTTTCACCAATTCGTTGTAAGCAAATTTATTATCGTGTGAGGATTTTTTAAATGTAGAATTTGGATGTTGTAGGTTCTCCCAGTTCCTTTTTTATCACGCAGCTCTCCTCTTGTGAGAAAAATTATCGTAAACTACATCGCTCGGAAGGAACAATTTCAGAGTATCCCGGAAAATATATTTTATATCATATAATGTTTTAATATAACGCTGCTTCAGAAGAGATATCAAACGACTGTGGTGATGCAACAGAATATCATTGCCGTTCCCCAGTTCTTGAAAGAGAGAGTATTCAGTTCAGACACAGACTGGGTCGCACAGCCAGTGACAACGATGATTTAACGACATTACTTTTCCCACCTTTCCCTCTCTGAAAGTAAATTAACCTTCACACATTTAGCTACACTATATATTTTTGCAATGCCATTTGGAAGTAGTTCATTAGTTAAGTTACTTATGTGTTATGCAAGCATGAAGGCATAAATTAAATCCCCTTTTACATTCTCACCCTTTTAATTTGAATGTGCACTCAGCTCATTTTTATGGGGCAAAGAAAGTTCATTTCAGATTTCAATACATAAATTAGCAACTCTTTCATTTCCCCTTGAGCATTTGCCTTTGACCGTAGTAATAACCTTTTAATGGCTCTCTTTCCCTCACTAACATCCTAAACTTGCCATGTCAAGCCAAGTCAGGTTATTAGGGAATTGAGGTCGGTATCTTTTTTTGCATTCTTGTGCAATTTGGAGCTGGAAGCTGTGCCATATATAAGATCTGACGTGACGATGGAGTCGGAGAAGCAGAGAACTTTTAGATATTAATGCATTTTTTATCTATGTAGGATAGAATAGAAAGGATTCGGCAGTAAAAAATATCTGTTGATTCTTTTTCATCAACTTGATGAACCGTGAAAGGATATTATTTGGGGAAAGGAGTGCATCATGGGGATGTACATGTGCCTAATAAGAAGAATGTTGTTTTCACTCTGTGAACCCTCCCATTCCCATGTCAGAGCATATTCCCGTCATTTTTCTCCCTGTCTTTTCTTAACAGTCAACAAAAACAAGGAAGTGTAAGTGTTGCTGCCTGTCAATTCTAGGTTATGTATGTTTATAGGAATCTTCCATAGTTAGGTATATGGAGAAAGTAGGTATATGGGTAGCCTACCGATGTCTAAGTTCATTGTAAAGTAAATGGGTCTAGGGAAAATAAAACTTTTGTGATGTGATGGAACTTCAACTCCGTCGACTACCGACTCCACCGACTAAATTGCTTTTTTATCTTTGTATCTTTTGTTGTCATTTTCTATTGTTTTCGTCATCTTCCTCTCTCCCTCCCTTTCTCCCAGTTCATATTATCCTTAGTTCTATTAGGGAACTTTTCCCTTGGTTCATTCACTTACCGTGATGATGATGATGGTGAGGGTGATGCAAGGTTACTCATAAGTCCCTGTGTAAACATATCTCATGCATAGGCACTTCTTCGGCAATCTCACATTGCATAATTTCTGAACTCCATTACATTTTCATTATTTCCATCTTTTCGCCCATTGAGGCGTGAGGATGGGGAAAGGTATGAAAGGGGAATGGAAAGGGAATCCAATTTTCCCACTCCCAGCTCCTGTCCTCTGTTCTATTATATTAGTTATTTGGCGGTGACAGTGATGTGAGGATGATGATGATGAGATGATGGGGATGATGATCATGGTGGCCATGATCGCAATGAATGAGCACCCTTCTCAGGGTGAAAGTTTGGTAACATGAAAGAGTATACTTGGTGGAAAACCATACTTATTGTTGAGGCACGTAAGTTTACTCCCAGTTTCCGTTTCCAAGCAGTGATGCCGAGGAACAATATCATCATTCTTGCCATCACTTGCCTTTTGTTTTTCCCATTTTATTCTCACCATCACCATCATCATCATCACCACCACACACCTAAAACCTAACTATACCATACCGTAACTAATTTCCTATTTAATGAATACCATTCATTCCTTTTCTGATTAGTTGTATCCATTGTGCTAATTCCTCCAAGCTTTCACGTGCTAGTTTGATGTGGGGTATTATTACATGGTCGGGGTTTTCAACATATTGCTTCCAACTCCACTTCCCATGTGGAGCTAATAATGAGTGGTTAAGAGTAGCAATATCATTTGACTTTTGATATTGATAGTGTTAGTTAAAGTAAAATAATTAGCAGGGGAAAATAATTTGTTATGATGATGTTCATGTGGTTTATGTTAGTAAGTATTTATGAGGATGATGAATGAACGCATCCACGAGAAATGTTAAGTTATACGAGATTTGAAAAATAAGTTTTGCTTCATATACATATTATGCAAAGATCTTATAAGGTAAGGTGAAATAATCCGTTCGTTAATAACCTACCATCTGCCCCGTTTCCTGAAAGCTCTTTGATTCCGTGGAAGGAAGCTCATTGTTCCAGTTCCAGGCAGGAAAACAAGCATAAGGAAAGTTATATAATTTCCAGCTAAACCTTGAGCCGATATCCTGCTAAAACAATAAAATTGAAAGCTTTCTTATATTGAATTGAACATAACTAGATAGATACACACCTAGAATAGAAACCATTGTACATAAAATGAGCACTGACAATGCCAGAAGATGTCTGGAAATTTTGTATTATTTTCCTGGGAAAACAAAAAAAAATAGGACAGCTCGTACCTATTTGTATTTTAGTTGATATTATGAGTGCAGATTAACAAAAGGCTAAAAGCAGGTGGTGTGATCCAAAATGTTAATGAGGTTTTATTTTGTCACACAAAGTTCATAAAATGTCAGGCAAACAGAAATGAGAGGACTACCACCACACACACATAGCTTTCTCTCTCGAAATCATTTTTCATTTGACTTTTGTTAATACTTCGTGTGGGTTGTGCACACGTGCGTATTATAACAATTTCGTTTCATATGGTTTGGCTTTAATTTAACCCAATTTCCTGTTTATTCTGCATAGTAGACATATACTACGCATATGGAACAATTTGGTTAGCTCTCCCCTTTTATCCTTCCATTAGTCCGGATATTAAACCAGATCATTTTAAAAAGGAACATGACAAACTTGACAAGCATGACAAAGGCTTTACTTTTACTCCAGTTCCGGATTACGGTTCATAACAAAAAAAAAGAATATGATGTGAATATGATGTAAGGGAGAAATTTCCCAGAGCCATAAATAAATACTTTTCACTTTCCTTGATTTGATATTTTTATGATGGATGAGAGCTTTTCACAAGTTATGCTAGAGATAGCACTTAATTTAAGATATGATTCTGATGGAAACTGGCAATGTGATCAATGATCAAATAAAGATGTGAGAGATCCGATCCGAATCCAAAGCTATTTTTAAAAAAATCCGAAGGTCAGCAAAATCCTTGAAAACGTATGTACATGTGTGAGTGCACTCCCTATAAATTTCGGATCTTTTTTTACGATTGGATCTGATGTGATGTGATATGTCTGCCCTTGATGGAATTTTATCGCTATTGCCCAAGACCTTTACTATGATATCAAAAAGTAATCGACTGTGTAATTGCATCCATGTTCCAATATCTCTACATTCTACATGTGTGTTAGGTAAAGTACTAGATTTCACAAGTCCTGTTTTAAAAAGGCTTGTTACATATATTACAACACTGACCTTCTGGGGCAAGAGCAAACTTGTAAAAAAATCATTTATTAGCAAAGTTCCCCGTTTCGTTATCAGCTCTTGTGAGTTGGAATTTGGAAACATTTCTCATATAAAAGTTGAGAGGAGCAACCCCAACTAGAATAAGTTCAGGGTAGTCTGGTCTTATAGCTTACTGTACAGTTGTGCTAAAAGTTGTGCACTTCCCAATAATATGAGTTGAGTGGGTTGGCTATTTTTTCACTAAGAAGTTTTTTTTTACTCAGAATTGAAAATAAAAATCCTTTACATACCTGAGAAAAGTGCAAATATAAAGTTTGCACTGAGTTACTTTACCTTCTATTCTTCTACGATGATCAGATCAGGTCGGACTTATGCATGTTTCTTGTCCCGAAGTAAATCGGCTTAGAATCCTTTTTATGCTCATCTGCATTTTAAGAAAACAACAAGGGGAAAGGCTAGTAAAAAGGCGAAGAAGCAATATGTCTTGTTACTCGTCTTATCTCACTTTAGAGCGCCCCGGAAAACCAAACTATAAATCCAACCACCCATTTCCAGTCCAGCCAAGCCAGATGCATTTCTCATAAAAGTTTAAAATGTCCTTCTCAAAAAAACCAAAAGTATAAAAAACCGGCTCATGTATCTGCGTTCCCTTTTTGTATTCATATAGACCCTAATGTTACAAATGGTACTCTCCGAATAGATAGCAGATGCGATTTTTTACAATATAGAGAGGCATACTCTTTAAATCCCTCTTCATTAATATCTATCACTATTCCTGTGCAAAACGACACATTCGCCAAAAGATAGAATGCAAAGAAGAGAAATCGCCCGTTTCTTCTAATATTCATACCTATGCATGGATCATAAAATGGAAACTGTTATCCATTGCTAGTACATTGGATGTACCCCTACGGGATAAATCCATCATGAAATGAACGAAAGTAACTAGGTATATATGTATGAAATGGACCAAGTATGAAATGATTTGATGAAGATGATGAAATGAAGTTCATTTGATCATTTACTGAGTTTTTTTTTCACTTCACTGAAAAGCGTGAAACTTGCAAACTTAAATTTTTATAACGAAGCATATAAAACAGAGTTGACAAGGTAAACGTATCCAGCAGTTTGTTCTCCGATCCAATCTTAAAACCTTTCATGTATGCTTATTAAAAGGCCTTCTTCTTTTAGTGTGACTGGTTCCTTTAAAATGCTGCATTTTTTAAAGAGGAAATCAGTTAAGTAATATTCACGCATTATAATATCATATAATTTCTCGGTATTGAGAACTATGACCAACAAAACTAAGTTTTCCTCGTTCTAGTAAAGTAAATCTTACATGTTTGCTCTTTACTTGTATAAATATTTTAAATCATTAGAGGAATACATACACGGAAGCTTTTGTATTTATATTTCCCGTGTGGCCCGACTCCTGCCTGTTTCCACATTTTTTTAATCTTTTAGTCCTTACCAACTGTTGGAAGCATTACAAGCGCAATTGATTTTTATATTTGAGTGAGGAAAATAGACTTTCTCTTTTTCTTTTCCCTTCATTATGCCACACACATGTCATATCAGCCAACACAAAATACATCAATTCATTTTCCACTACATAGAGAAGCCCCTTTCTTCTTCCCGGAAGTATTGAAGCTTTCATTCGTTTTTACGGACGTCGCTTCCTTCCTTTCACATCTCCTTTTTCCTTTCATTCACTTCCTTTTTTGCGGCCTCGCTTAGGAGTCCAGATGGGGTGGAACATGGCAATAGTTGAAGTAATTGTCAGCTCCACGGAATGTTTAGGAGAGTCATACAGTTATGGAATCCGTGCACGAAGTGTAAAGTAAAGTGGTTTATCCCATTTTTTCCTGGCTTTTTACCCCGGATCTTTCATACTTCCGTTTTACTTTCATTGACAAAAGCGGACGATATATGGATGATGTAGAAATGAACATAATTATATGTACACTATGTTTTGGAAGGATGGAAGCATGTGTCGAAATAAAAGAATGCTCGAGATTGTGTGTGGGTTGTTTTCCCTCATGTTTTGAAATGTGGATGTTAGGTATTTCTACCTGATGAATCATCTTTCCATAGATCGTGATATGTTGCTATTACTTTGCGAATTTTAATTCTCTGAGGAAGAAGTAATTTGGTAATAGCTGTTTTCATAATAACTTAACATTCCACGTTTTGTTTATAAAGGAACTTACGATTAGTTAACCTTCCGGTTTCCGGCAAAGCTGCCAAGAATGTTGCTAAACACAAATTAAAGCTTATTTGGAAATTAAGGGAATGATCTTCCCGTTCCGCATCATTAACATTATAGTATAAAGATCTGAAGGATAAGATAAAGTTGAAAGAATAATTAAAAGAAATGTTGAGACGTAATTTAAAATAAAAAATATGGTTTATGTTACTATTGTGCAATGTCATGCAATGTTTAAACCGTGTGTCTTATAGAATTGTATATTTGATTCCGGATGGGGTTTTCGTAATCGAATTTTCATCTTATTAGACTGTTAGTATCTGATGAAATGTCAGTTTTTGCAACGAGACCAATATACCAGTAATAGCAAAACTTAAAAAAGGGAATTTACTACATATGATTGTAAGCACCAATTAGAGCACACTTGAATGTGTTGAGCAATTTAAAGTGTTTATCTGATCCTCCTCTTCTTCCACATTTTAACGAGAACTCAATCCCCTTAGATTGAGCAATGGAAGTTGCGTGTCTTCATGGAATTATAAACTTTACCGTCTCATGTACATGATGCTTTCACTTGACTACTGCCGGATTAGAATTCAGAGTAATAGGGTATTATATAGATTACAACAAGCTTTTCCTTACAAGGTTATCAGACTTTCTGACTCTGGTAAGTATGCATCTAACCATCCAATCAATTAGTTTTAATTACAAAGGTATCGTATACAACAAAATGCAAATTCTTAAACTTGTTATTAACAGGAATAATATCGGAGCAAAAAAAAAAGTAGACAAGACGAGTAGGGTCCGCATGCAACCATATTTGTGGACATTTTATCTATTCTTGTTTAAAAAATATTATTTCTTCAGCTCGTCAATTTGCTTTTTTCAAAATGGATCTAAAATTCAACTGATGAGGTCAAATTGTCAAAGTAGGCATATAGAACTTTATAAACACTGCAGTTAAACGTTGTTTGCATTTTTTAAATGTATACTTCAGTTCATATATTTATAAAGATTTCGCGAAGATATCTTCGTTGTTTTGTGCATGCATTCCAGTAAAGTGGCTCTGGCTTGGCGTCAATATTTAATATATTCTGTTTGGTTTTTAGAAAGTGCGAAAGTCTTTAGCAAGCCATATATACCAGAATGTTTCTTCCAGTTCAGCAAATGTACTATAGACTATGACTGTATCTTATGTATAGTAATTAATTACATGTTCCATAGGCACGAAAGTGCTAGTCGTTGCACCCACACCACACACAGCCAGCTAAATTCTGAGAGGAAAGGACGGAAACCCCTTCCATGCATGCGACAACACGAAGTCACAGCATTATAATTAAGTTGTAGTTTAGCCCTTCTCTCTCATCATTTACATCATCGTTCATCAGATCACGCTTCGAGTCCTTTCATGTGTTGTTAACTGTTGAAAGTCATATTTGCTTTCACCAAATAATAGTGAATCCTTATAGTCGGCAATGTCGGCATTCTAAACTCTAAAGCAGTTATATACGTATAGCTATGTTCGTATCGTCCTCGTCTCCAACAATAGAAAATGTACTAATTGTAGGATTTAAAGCAATAATATGTAAGTGTGTCATCATCGCATCACTATTTCTGCTGAGAAATAAACTACTACTCTTCTATCTCTAGTGAAGATAAATTAATGGATGAGTGCTTTCCTCCCCAACATTTCAACAGTTTCATAATTGTATTAAGATGATGGTGGGGCTGGAGAAAAAAATAAGCTTCCTTTCTCCTTGAATGGGAGGGAAGAAACCTTCATATCCTGTCGCTCTCTCTCTTCTTGCCACAATTTTGTTCATTATTCGTAGCCAGAAACCGCGTCAACGTCATTATTACGAACTCGGGAATTGAATAGGATTTTGCCACTCCCATTCACCAGCAAATGAGACAACTTTGTACAATACAATAAATAGGGAACAGCCTTCGAATTTTGAAGTTTTGAATGTAATAGGAGAGATAAACGCATATTCATATTCATAAATCTAGAAATGTTCTGGATGGCAAATTCATGTACGTAAGAGCGATCAAGTGCTTTGCTGACGTAATACGATCATTCAGTTTAAATAATTCGCAAATCCGTTTTTTAATTCATTCGCAAACTTGAATTAATCCTGTTTAAACGACTTTGCATATGTGGGTGGCAGATGTTAAAAAATATATACGATAGGATCACTCATCAAAGTACATTCTTTAATTCAAATGATTTGATTGATTAAAAGGTATGAGAGGTGAGTGGGTGGTATCTGTTTTAATTATTTTCATTATCTGCTTGTCGATTTACTGGGAATTTACTAATGAGGCACCATTCTCAATAATAAACAACATCAGGTAAAACCAAATTTCGTCAGAAAGTTCATTCATCACCTGACCAGATCAGACAAAGAAAGTCGTCTGTCATCGAACCATGTTTAGCGAATTGAAATAAACAACTAGATTAATGCCGGTGATGACGGGGGAAGAAGGAGAGAGAAGAAAGCTTTGTTATGGGCCGTATAAAATTATCTCTCAGGGATTCGGGAGAGAAAAGGAGAAAGTCAGTTTCATTGCCTCATCATCGAAAGTTTTGTTTTGTTGGGTTCTGCTCCTCTGAATCTGAATGAAAGGATTATGTGATGATGACAGCAGACTTGGGAAATGGAGCAATAACAATAAAAAACTTTTTAGCATAAAAACTTTGTTAACGAGCGTATATTAAGGAGAAAGGTCAATTTGGTAATGCCGACTGTGAACTTCATTATCTTGTCTCATCCTATTTGGTATTTGCATCATATCATGTTATTATTATCAGTAACATTGTCTTGTCTTATGTGCTTGACAGTGTGTTGAAATCAATTCAATGAAAATCATTGAGTTTTAATTCATCTAATTTACTTAGCTCATCAAATCAAAAGGGCTCTTAAGCCTTCAATTCATTGATTTTGATAGACTAGCTGCATAGCATACTCCGTATGAAAATCTTTCCTTGGGAACCCAAAGTGGAATTTACCAATTTTATTTTACGTTTTTTTGCGGGGGGAAACCCCCCGCGCCCCCCTTTGGGCTTCCCAACACGTCTAACCATTTGCTTTTCTATGCGGG